>JAJOOO010009696.1:0-25990 GCA_029582685.1 Solanum piurae | reverse complement strand
TACTTTGACTAATTGAATATAATTGTGGGTTAAAGTAAAGTCTAAACCATTTTCCTCGTGGGATCGACCCCAACCTACAAGTTGGGTTCTTTACTTGATAACGATCGCTTATGCTTCTTTAGGGAGGTGTAATTTGAGCGTATCAATCCACCCATTGAATTGAGGTAATTCGTGTTCAGGAGTGACACCCAGATGAATACCTTGCTTGGTTACAAAATATGATGAAATTTAAATGCTCGCCAGTTAGTCTATCTATCCCCGCTCAACGATGTAGTTGGATTGCTAATTGGGGTAGGCGATGAGAGGCGTATAACCCGGATCATATCATCAACCCTATAAACCAGTAACTTGACAACTAAAATTAGTTCTAAGCCAATAATATGATACATGATATTCATTATATCCTGCAGCCCTGGAATTTCTTTTAACTTGCTTGATACATTATATCAAAGTCGTTCACAATTAGTTAATTTCATTTAGTGCATAATTATTAGTAGATAAACAATAAATCATCAACTCTTGAAAAGGTTAGTTTTTATTTTTAGTTGTAGAATTAAGTGAATATAAGTTGATCATAGGTCCCTTGGGAACGATAACTTGTTTCTTAAAGAATTTATATTACTTGAGCGACCACGTACACTTGCGTGTATATTGGGGACCAACAAAACCATTGTGTGTGAGTATGGAATCATTCTTTGAGTGAGGGCATTTGAATATCTTTGTTGAGCTTGAACTTGCATTTGAAACAAGTATAGTGAGCTTGATATTCTTTGGTAATGGTGAGTCACAACTTGAATCTTTGAGTGCACAATTGATCCTTGCATGAGTAAGTTCAGTCTTTTTGTGTGCATTCATGATTGAGTCTTCTGTAGCACTTTTTGAGACATCCTTTTTGAACTGCTGAAATTGAATTTTACTTGAGGACAAGAAAAAGTTTAAGTTGGGGTGTTGATGAGTCCACGATTTGGACTCATTTAGTGTTGTATTTTAATAGATTTAGTATCCTTAAATGCATATTTTGTTCCAATAACTGATATAAATCCTTGAATTTCAGGTATTTGGATTGAGGCACAAAGCATGAACACTAATAAGCAAAAAGGAACAAGGCAGCTAAAAGAACAATGAAAAGAAGGCATGAGGATTGCCCAAACCATTGGGTAAGTCGCCGAATGGCCTTGACCTCGCCTAATGTTCCAAAGTTTGAAGCCCTAAAGGAGGAAATCAAGACGGCGATAGAAGAGAGCAGTCGGAGAGTCGCTGAACGGTTCCGCAATGCAGTAATTCATCGCCCAAAGTTACAAAATTTAAATTTGCAAAAGGCCAATGCAGAAAGCCGATGAACCAGACCAAAGGGTGGATCGGTGATCCCGTCTAACTGCGCCGACTGGACCTTCGCAACACACTTTTTGACAACTATAAATACTTGTTTGAATTTTAAGTTTAGTATGCAATCAGTTAATGAAATTTTTTAATATCAAGTTTATTATTCAGTATTAGAACTTAGAACTGTTTTTGGAGACATTTTCTCTTAGCTTTGAAGATTTGAAGATTTCCATTTCTATGAAATTAGAAGTCGGTGTTGACGATTCTTCATCTTAGACATTTGTAAAGACAATATTAATCGTACCCAGTTGATGGATACACATTTCTGTATCAATTTCTATCTTTTTACTATCTCTAGCTAAAACCCCAAATCTTGAGGTGTGATTATGTGATTATGGATTGATTTAACTGTTGGGTATTGTTAGTTAATAGTTTTTTTGTTGTTTAAAGGTGATTTTGGTCAGTAATTGTGGTTGAATTTAATGGGGTTGTAGTTGCAAATATAATCTTAACTTCGTGTTTTTGTCTTGCTCGAGAGAGATGTTTTAAAAAAAAATACTGATTCGATGGTCTGTGGGTATTGGGTTGTCATGGGTTCATCTCGAGAGAGTGAATCCTAAACCCTTTTCCACACATTCATCTCGAGAGAGTGAATGTACTAAAATGAAGGTTGTTCTTCATTGCGTCTTATTGGTGTTCGAGAGAAACTAATTTGATTTGGGGTAAATTGTTCGAGAGAAAGTTTACCCCCACTAAAGTCTAGCTTATTCACTGATTTGCAGTGGTTTACTATTAATTGCAGTTACCCGATTGTTTACCTTGGCCGATAATCCTATCACATCCCCATAATCCCGTCTCCATATTCGTATTTTCGTATTATTAGTTGTTTTAGTTGATAATTGCAAACCCCTTTTTTTTTTTATATTTGACACTTCTTTCAACCTTTCATTTATCATGTTTTTCTTCGTAAATGTTTTTAGCTATGATTGACTTGAGCATTTTTACACTTTTCTATTGATTCTCAATTACGAACCGCTCCATTGGGACTCGACCCCAACTCACTAGTTGGGTTATATTACTACTGAACGATCGCTGTCACTTAGTATTGGATGAAGTGACTTTGATAGCGTTTCTTCATCAAAATGTCGCCGCTGCCGGAGAGTGGTGTTACTTGTGAATTTTTTAGATAAGTTGGATTTTGTTCTTGTTAGTTATAGTTCTACTTATTTAATTTTTAGTTTTGTTTTGCTTGTTTGTTTGTTGAAACAAGAAGAATGAGTGTGAATGGTGACAATGGTTACCAAATGGACCATCCCCTTTTGAGAATGTTGAATCTTAGGGATAACCATCTAATGTTCAAACAATTGGGAGGTGACACTACCCATGAGATGTGGCCAAGATTTAAGGCAATACTGGAGTTGTTCCCAATTCATAGAATGCTAGATAAACTGTTACTGGAGTGCTTCTATAGAGGTCTTAGTCCCGAAAATAGAAGCGTTGTTGATGCACTTTTTGCAGGTTGTTTGATGGAATGGTCAGAAACAACAAGGAAACAGAGAAAGACCGAGAATGGGCAACATTGTTGACACAACTAGAGGTCATGTCTAAGAATGTTATGGAGTTAGAGGCAAGGTCCAATAAGAAGGACAAGTACCTTCCTCATCACGAGTGTCGAAAGATAAAGCAGCAGGAGAGTTAACAAAATCAAGAGGCTCTCTCACTCATTCTACACAAAATCCAAGAACAAGATAGTGTGTTGAATGAACTGAAAGAAAATGTCCTAATGATTAATCAGATGATAACTTCTCATTTTATTGGGACTCGAACCCAACTCACTAGTTGGGTTATATTACTACTGAACGATCGCTGTCACTTTGTATTTGATGAAGTGACTTTGATAGCGTTCCCCTATCAAGGACAACTGGTTACCTTTGTTTGGTGGGGTGAGGTATTTCCATACCTACCTCTTGTGATTTTGTTTTGATGATATGTTTTGTGAATTTTGGGCTCATTTGGTTTATTTATATATCTTGTTTTTTATATCGCGGATGTTTTAGCTTGTGGCCCATTGTTTTGAATGAAATTGGTTTTGAACCTAATTTAATTTTTTGTCCACCTCTTTTGTGTGTGATTATGGCTATTCTTGTTCAAATTTGAGTGTTGGTTGTGGTCAATACCGATGACTTGAATACTCCTCCTAATTGAAAAAAATAATGAGCAGCTACGATGAGGAAAACAAAGTTACATAGGTAATATGTGAACTTTTAGCATCTCGTTGTGACTAACCAATTTGTCTAATGAGTCTTTTTTGATGAATATTGCATGCTAGCTAGAAAGTGTGAAGTCTTGTTTGGTATTGGCACCAATTCCTTGTGTGATGAGGTAAATTTGAACAATGTGTGTGATGACACCTAAAATTTTCCACGTTGGTCCGGTTTATTGAGTGATGCAAGCACTTGAAATGATCTTAGGCAAGAATTTTGAAGAGTGAACCAACTTGACAATATACCTCTTTTGTGGCCAACCTTGTGAGATGTGTGAACCTTGCTTTGCACCTCTTGAGCCTTGCCCTTTTCTTGGAAGAGACTAGAGGAATTGTGACCTCTCTTTTTCCATTCACCCTTAATCTTCATGAATTTTTTATTTGTTTGAATAGCCAACTTATGCCAAAAGCCTAAGTTGGGGTGTGGTGAAAAGAGAAGAAAAGTAAAGAAATGTGAAAAATCCCACTTTGTGTAGGGATTTCTTTGAAAAACATGGAACCCCTCAATGTAAAAAAAAGGATGAAACGAGAAAAAGAAAAGAAAAAGAAGAAAGAAAAGAAAAAGACCAAAAACGTTGTGATATAAAGTAGTGAAAATTTCAAAAGAAATGGTGTATCTGATGGTTCATCAGAAATTGAATAATGGGGTGGATTATTAGCATGCTTCGAATGTTAAAGAAAAGTAAGAAAGTGATGTTCAGACCATACTTCATGAAGGTAGAATCCACAAAGCCTAAATGACCATACCTTTACACTCACTCTCGTTACAAGCTTTGAAAAGACCTTTGTGATCTTGAGTGAGCTGAAACGAATGTTGATTGGAAAATAAGGGCAAACTTATGGGTGAAGTCATGCATGTGTTCATCTTTGTGAGTGTGAGAGTTGTATGTGATTCCGAGACTTTAAATTGTTGAGAAATTTTGTGTGAATGTGGAATCATCTTTGTTGTGAGGGCATTTGACTACCTTTGTTGAGCTTGAACTTGTATTTGAAGCAAGTATTGTGAACTTGAGCATCTTTGATAATGGTGAGTTACAATTTAAATCTTTTAGTGCTCAACTAATCATTGTATGAGTAATTTGAACCTTGTTGTGCGCATTTATGTTGAGTCTTATGCAGCACTATTTGTAGACATCCTAATTGAACTTCTGATCTTGAGTTTTACTTCAGGACAAGTAAAAGTTTAAGTTGGGGGTGTTGATGAGTCCGAGATTTGGACTCATTTAGGGTTTGTTTCGATAGTATAAGTGTCCTCAAATGCCTATTTTATGCTTTAAACTGATGTTGAAGTGTTTATTCGCAGATATGAAGCAAGGCAAGGACATGACCGGATGAAAAGGAACTAAAGAGATGAAAAAATGGAGAAACACAATCATGGTGATCGCCAAGAGCACTCTGCGAATAGCCGAGTGGCTCTCCAAACCGCCTAAAGTTCCAGTGTGCCATCCTTGAGGGAAGAAACCAAGTCGGCGACATAAATGGACAGTTGGCAGATCGCCAATCGGTTTCGCGATGACAAAATAGATCGCCCAAAATTACAACACTTGGGGATGCTGAGAACCAATGTGAAATAGCGATGGAACAGAGCAAAGCGCAGATCGCCGAACCTCTCGGCTATCTCGACTTACCTCGCCAAATGGCTTTTCATGCCAAATTTTGGGCAACTATAAATTGAATTTTGAATTGAGAATTTAATATCTTGCAATCTTGCTATCATTAAAAAGGGTTTTCTTTTGAGTTTTAGAGTTCGATTGTAAGACTTTGAAGCTTTTTTGAGGCTCAAACTTGAAGATTTGCAAGTGGGTTTCTAAATTTCTTCAAGTTTGACCATTGTAAAGGCTTGGTTACATTTACCCAGATCATGGCGAATGTATTTGGTAATCGTTTCACTATATTTATGATGTGTGGCTAAAACCCCAGTTATTGGAGTGGGATTATGTGATTATGGGTTGAATTAGCTTATGGGTATTGATTATTACTAATTTAAATGCCATATTGAAGTGGGTTTAATCATTAGCTATGCTATAATCTGTGAATTATAGTTGCAAATGCAGTTCTAACTTTGAGTTCTTAGCTTGCTTGAGAAAGAGATTTTTGAACCAAAGCTTTTGATTAATGGTTTGTAGGTATGTGTTTGATGTGTGTTCAACTCGAAAGAGTAAATCCTAACTCAAATACTACCCATCTTGCTCAAGAGAGAGGATGTATTAAGGTTGTGGGCTGTTCTTATTTGGTAAGCTTGTTGATGTTCGAGAGAAATCACTTGAATCAAAGTAGTTGTTCGAGAGAAAGCTATTTCAATCATAGCCCAGCCTACCCATTGATATTTAGCTATTTATTAGTAGTTTCAATTACCCATATAGCGAAATTTTCCTATAATCGATCACATCCCGAGAATTCCTTTTTATATTGTTATTTCATTCTTGTTTGATTGGGTTATAGCAGATAATTGCAAACCAAAACACCCCATCTGTCATTTGTGTTACCCCTTTTAGAGTTGTTTGCCTGTTTTTTTTTGATAATTTCTATTCCTATAACTATTTAGACCACATTTTTACTTCATAACTGAATTTGAACACATACCGCTCCCTGTGGATTCGACCCCAACTCTTTGTTTGGTTTTATACTGATTAACGATCGTTTGCACCTACAATTGGATGAGGTGTGCTTGAAACGTTAATCATGTATTAGATGGCTATGATGAGACAAGTGTATTATATTTCCGCTTTGCTTTTATAAAATGTTTTGGACTTGGACTATTGTTTTACTCTTATTGTTCTAATTCTTATGTTATGAGAGCTAAGTGACTTATATGGAGTCCTTCGGGGTTCTATACGTCATGATACATCTAGGGGGTACCCCTGGGTCGTGGCAAGGAGCAAAGACGAAAAAGCTAAGGGTTTCTAGTCAAGTATCTTTTTAACCATTGATTCTAAGCTTTTATTGACAAGGTATGTAGGCCTTTATCAATAGATTTCATTCACCCATTGAGCCCCAAGGTTTCTCAATTCTTCAAGTAAAATTTAAATACAATTGACTAGGTTTCTTCATAGGTTCAATTAGGTGGATTCAATTGGCAATTTTGATCTTATTATGATTGTCTTGCCTTAATTACATGATTTCCAATTGTTTTCACATGAACCCATGCATTGATCATGAATTTTTACTATGAACCATAATTTTCATGAATTTGAAGAAAAGCTACGAATAAATATATGATGTTTTCATGAACTTATTCATGATTTATGAAAACAGATTGTTTATAATCTAAGATTCTTTAAAAGAAGAATCGTTTAATTGTGACAGGTTTCCACATTAAGGAATCATGGTTTGGTGAATTGTTTTCTCACTTATACTTGATTCAAAATTTAATGAGCTATTCTATGATGTTTCTATAATGGATTTGTAACTAATTATGTGCTTTTATGGATTATGATATGCTTATGATTATGACTAATTCTGTTTGGACTTTATATAGTACCGAGAGGATATTTAGATAGAGTCTCTCCCGTTAGTACATGCCAGGTCTCTAGTAGAAATATCCTTGTCCCTAACTGCATGCCCCTGGAGGTTGTCTTATGTGACATATTTAGTGGATCCACCTGAGCTAGATGTTTATGGTCATTTCCCTTGGAAAGTAAGGACATTTCTTTTTGGTGTGGGAGAAAGACATTGGATTCCATGTTATAGCTCATGTGGTCTATGTTGGTTAATAGTAAATACCCCACAAAATGAGCTAAGTTACTTTCAAATGTTTTATGAAGATTTTATGATGATTTTAAGATGCATTGACCATGTCTATGATTGACGATGTCTTTTTAAAGGATTTTGCGATGTTTAACTTGGTCCTGCATTCCAAATTTTGATTAAGTCCTCTTATGATTATAACTCATATTTTATTGAAGTTCCCTCATACTTGGTACATTTCATGTACTAATGCATAGTTGTGCCTATATTGTTTCACTAATGTAAGGCTTGACGACTCCTCTCCCACTACTCATGGCTAGTTGATCTCTCTAGTGGTTTAAATACTTGGTACGTCCTCATCCTCCCAGGACGATGTCGTATTTATTGCTTTCTTATTTATTTATGTTTCAGATATTATACGTTGTGCACGAGTTACGTTTCGACCACATCTTTTAGTGTTGTAGAAAGACTTGTCAATAATATGTTAGACCTCCGTTTTAATTGTCAAACTTTATTATTGATATGAAATGCTTTACTTTTTCTTGTTACTATGTGTAGATGTATCTCAAGTCGCTTGTATAGGGCCTCTCAGGGTCTTATATGTCATGTCACATCTAGTGTATAATTTGGGTCGTGACATTAATACCAGCTACCAACGGTAATCGTTTGAGCCATCTTTTGCATCTTTTGGATATCAGAGACGAGGGTCAACACTTGGCGTCCCGGATCAGCCTGTCTCCTTCTGTAATTTTTGAGCCAGTCTTTTGCCTTTGAGATGACTTGTTGTGGTCCACTTTTGTGACTTGTAATTATTAATATTAGATAGCTCTATACTCTTGAATTTCAGGTTCCGAGAGGACTTCTATTGTATAATTTTTTTTTGTTTTTTTCGGTTTCTATCTTTTCTTTTTGTTAGTATTATTTTCTAGATAGTTCTACCCTCGTACTCTTTACCTGACATTCTGGGTGGGTTGGCTTACCTACTAATGGGTTATAGTAGGTTTCATCATTACTCTGGGCGTTGGGTCGTGACGTAGAGGCCTTAAATATTATTTTATAATATTTCTTTCAGTATTGAAGTATATTAAATTGCCAACTTCTATTTTGTTTCATACTGTGATGGTTAGAGTCTTTCTCATTTGTTAAAGTCACTTCATACAAATCACAAATAAGAAAGGTGATACATTGAAGTAATACAACATATTATATATTGAACAATGTATTAGGCAATTTAAGATTGATAAGTACCTGTTTAAGAAACATGTACTCCTTGAGTGAATTTTTAGTATACATCTAAGACTGATGAGGATAAATAATTTTCATTTCATAACCTTAATCAATTCATGATTAAGAATACATTGTCGATATATTATCTAAATGTACCTAAAGACTTTATTGACTCAAGACAATGACATTAACTCAAGTGTTGTTAAATATTATTGTGGCAGTAAAAATTAAAATATATTGTCACAAATTTCTCTTTTGTTGTAGTGTAGTATGTAGTAATTAACCTCATCTCCAATCACAAATCATCTTTTTTAAAAAGAACATGCACTAAAATCAGATGACTAGGTTCTTTCAAATTAATCATCAATGTTCAAAATCGCCTTGAGGATTTCATCAGCAGTAACAAGGTAGATTAAGTTCAACTAAGAGTCTATACAAACTCATTACTCATGACCAAGAATGAGTGGAGCATGGAAATTAAGAGGGAAAAAAGAGGGGTGAGCTTCCGACTCAATGCCCATGCAATCATACATTTTTTATTCAAGAGGATCAATAAAATCTCTTGTTCTATTAATTTTAAAGGCATTCATTGAATCCTTCGTGATGTTTTATTAGCTACGACATCAAATTAGTCACTAATTATTTACTTTTAGTGAAAAAAAATATTTTTCGTGCTTAAATATATGACAAATACTTTTAGTGACGAAACATAAAAATCCGTAGCAAAGTTTTGTCCACTAAAGTTTCCCATCAAAAAATCAATTGGTGCCATTTGTTAAGTAGTGTTGGTCACGAATATAATGTTATCGGTGACACATTATTTCATCACTAATAATGTATCTAATTCATAACAAATTATTTTTTGTCTTAAAGTTTATTCATTTTTTGACACAAAAAAATTTTATCCAAAAAAATATGTTGTTACAATATCGACAAATTAGACTTTGTATTTAAATATTATAAGTTTTAGCTATAAAAAAATAGATTTAACTATGACATTTATTTCTGTCACTAATAATATAAATAATTGGTGACAAAGATTTTATTGTGTCTAATCAATTTATGATTTACTGACAACAAAAAATTGTCATAAAATATGTATGGTGTTAAATAGCGACGACTTAAAATTTATAGTGAATAATTCAACTATTTTCTTTGAATTTTTTTTATAGCTAAATACAATTTTTATTTTGCTACAATAGTTCATAATTACAGGTGACAACTTACAAAAAGAATAATATAGGTTCTTCATAAGAAATAGAAAGAGTTCATTCCTTGATTGGCGAGGGAAACTATTAAAACCAACGAATTCGTCAATTCTGTAAAAAAAGAAAAAGTTCAATTCATCAATTTTCTTAAATTACGCAATTATAAAATGCATCATTTGAAAAATACAATCCATGTTATACGTACCGTGAGTGGGGTACGGTTCTACCACTAGATCACTAATATTTGTTGATTTAATACTTTTTTTTTTTATTTGATACACTTTCATCGATAAAGACGACAAAAAAATAATTTCTTAAGTCTTGGTGATAATTTCTATGCGTGTCTATTGATTTTTGATTGGTAAACTGCATAGACTAAGTCAATCTATTTTCTTCTGTCTAAAAATATGTACATATTTAATTGTAATTCCACATACATATGTAGAGCAACTATACATATATAACATCGACTTACAAACTTGGATTTTGCAAATGTTCGAAATATTTGATGAATTTCTATTAAATTTTTTTCATCAGTGTGAAAAATGAAATAAACTAAAAAATGAAAGCACAAATGAAAAAAATGAACCAACTAAGATTTCAAATATATTATGCTGAAGTACTATAGTTATGGGTATTGATGT
Source organism: Solanum piurae (assembly GCA_029582685.1). Lineage (NCBI taxonomy): Eukaryota > Viridiplantae > Streptophyta > Magnoliopsida > Solanales > Solanaceae > Solanum > Solanum piurae. The sequence goes on along the minus strand of JAJOOO010009696.1, from coordinate 15,638 downwards.
TTTTCTTCAAAACAATTGATTTCATGATCGAATTGAACCGATTATTCAAAAAAAAAATATCAAATCGAAAGTTTAATTCTATATAAATTTATAATTGTACAAAATAATTTTTTAAATTTATAAAAATAAATAAATAAAATGACAGAATCGTATTTAATATATTTAAAGATATTTTAAAAAATATACAGTTTCATTAAAATATAATCTACATTTGAATGAATTGTGGATGGTAAGTTTCATGCATTTGTGTATGTGTATATATAATCATATAATATATATTTTAATTGATTGATTTAATTTTTATCAACTTATGAACACTCCTACGAGGGAGTAGTCTAAAGGAAAATTGATTGTAAGACATAATAATTTATAATGAAATGTCAATTCTAAATTAAAATTATATAATACCAATATACCACTGACATTTCGATATTTACATTAAGTTGTACAACTTTATTATGATTAAGCCAACAATAAAGATATAATGTATATTAATTAATTTTAAACACCGAATATGCAAAATATTGATCGAAATATTGTTTGTTGTTAGAACCTCAACACATTTATCTTTAAATTTGTTTTGCTTACATATGAGATTCTATAATTATTACTAATAGTCTACTAATGGTGTCATTCAAATTCAAGTTTAGGCTTCTCCGTTTATTATTAATGTAAGCTATTGAAATCTCAAATTATAATTGCTCATGCAAATACTTTTGACACTATTAATAAGTTAAATTTGAATTCTCAAAACAAGTCTGATCAAGCAATTTGGGTATATATAAGAAAAATATTTACTAAATTTTAAAATATTTAGTGAAGAAAATTTAAAATTTTAAAATAAATATCATCAAGTAAATTAGGACAGAACGAGTATATATATGAAGAATTTTTTATTCACTAATCGTTGACGAGAAAAGGATCAAAATCATCCTTTATCTCTGAGTTAAGAGTCAGAGTAATCTTTGTCTTTTCACATGTAGAAATAATAATCCTCCATGTTTCAAGAATTGGTACAATTTTGTTATTCTTTCAAGCATTAGTCTAATTTTTAATAGTGACATTTATGCCCACGTGAGAAAGCTTCATATGTTACATGCCATAACGATGTTTCTACCATTGCTAACCACATCTTTTCCATACCTAATTTCATAACTTTTATTCCAAGAATAAAAATAAAGAGATTGGTAATTCGATAAGCACGACTCATTCAGTTGCATCTTGTTGCTTTTGAAGAATTCTTCTTTTCCTCTTTGTATTTTGTTTATCTTGCTTCAATGGAAGTCTCCAGCAAAAATAAAACTGTCTTTCTCTATGAAGGCAAGCAATTCTCATTGTCATCAAGCCTTCAAGTTTATACTATATTTTGCTATTGTTTTTCATTTATGTTTTTGATGTAGTTTATGTGGAAATCTAATTTGGTTTTTGAGTGCATTCTAGTGCAAATCTTGTGCAACTGTTTCAGTGCAATTTCGGGGATTTCTTTGTGCTATTCTAGTGTAATTTTGGTGTTGTTTCTATGCCTTTCTACTTTTGTTTTGGTGCAGTTTAGGGAAGAGAATCTGGTACTGATGTTTTCGCGTAATTCCAGTAGTGATTTGAGGCTTTTCTGGAGCAATTTAAGTATTTTTTTCAAGGAGTTATGGCACTTCTCTTGTCATGACCCAATTTCTCAGGTTATGATGACACCTACTATAACCTACCAATAGGTAAGACTAACCCTTAGTTTGGATCCATGAGCAACGAGCTAACGAGCGGATGAAAAAACAAAAGCATAAAGCTTAAAACGAGAGAGGAAAGGGTAATCAACTGAAATACAATTCAATGAATAATCTCAAGGCCTGACATCATGAGCACCTAAAAAAATAAGAGTATAAGGTTTTTTAAAATACAAGATAAGTGTAGGATATCTCTAAATATAATATAACGACTAAGCCTTGCCAAAATAGATGGAAAGAAGTAGCTCAGTATGCTAGGAGCTCACCATAGTCTCTGAAACTCCAAGCTACTCCGCAAGACTCTAAATCAATAGCAACAATTCAAATTGTGATCTGCTGGGAGCAGAAGAGTAGTATGATTACCCAAAATAGTATTCAAAAAGTAACAGATGGCTGAGCTAAAAAAAAACACAAGAATAAACAACAAGTAAAGATGATATTATAGCACAAGTAGCTAAAATACTAGATACAAAGGTACACATGCAATAAATAATAGAAAAAAGAAACAAAGGCTAAGAAGCTGAGTCAAGAACATACCTGGAACACAAGGAAAAAATTTATTTGCGAGAAACTGAGAAACCAAGTAAACTACTCAGGGTCAGGATGTAACACATTGGATTTTTCTAAAGGAAAGAAGAAAAAAAGATTGACTACCTGTTAAAGTCCACGAGACCTCTCTACAAATCGTAGAATGTTCTATAGGTTGTAGATCAGTCTCGTAGGAACTGAGAAAATAATTTTTGGAAATAAGGTCCTGGTAAGTATCTTTACGATTGACCAGGACAGTCTTTCCAATGGACTACAGACAGTAGAAAGGTCTTGTAGAAAAGTTCCATACATAGTGAAATTTCGTGGTTGAATGTTAATTTATATAATTTGGGTCTACGGACCATAGAATGTCTATGTGTGGTACAAAGTTCTTATCGTAAGTTAGCTTATTTTAAGGTTCGAGTACTTTGGTCAACGGTTGCCTTGTGCAGTCCATTCCAAAGGCTAGGTCTGACAATTTTTTCTTAAGGGTATTTAGGTCTTTTCCTATGTGTTTAATGCCTAAGCTATGTTGTTTTAACCCTAATTCCAAGACGTATATATGTTTTTAAGTCCCAAAACTACTCACTATAAAATCATTTTCCTAATTCTAAAATCCAAACAAAATTCATCTCTCCAAATTATTTCCAATGTTCACAAGGGATTCTAGGGTTTTTAAGTTTAAGTCTCCTATCTTCATCAATTTCAGTGGGCTTCAAGATAAAGGTATGTAAGGGGATGATCAATGGGTTCCTTTCCCCAATCGATTCCAAAAGATTTTCCAATTCTCCAATTTAATTTTCCGATATTGGTTAAGTTCTAATTCAATTCTTCATGGGTTCTGTTTGTATGGATTCAATTATTTTATGTTGATATTATTATGATTGCTTAGACTCAATTACATGCTTCCCAACTAATTTCATATGAACCCATATATGATACATGATTTTGACTTTGAACACTAGAATGGTATGAATTCATGATAAAGTTATAAAGCTATGATTGATGTTTTCATGAAAGATGTGCATGATTGATTAAAATGATTATCTTATGATGTAGGTTGATCTAATATTTACATCAACTAATTTGTGAAAGTTTTTCTCACATTAAGGGATCATGGTTTGATGAATAGTTTTCCCAGATATTCATGATTTAAAATTTAAGGAGACATTCTATGTTGTTTTTAGCTTGAATTAGTAACTTAATTGTTCTTTTCCATGGTTTATGATATGTTTATATTCATTACTCATTCTATTTTGAATTCTACTTAATACCGAAAGGATATTGAGAAGAAGGTTCTCCTGTTAGTAAATGTTGGCACTCTTTGAGCAATCTCCTTTTCTCTAACTACGTTCCCCTGTAGGTTGTCTTCAGTGGCATAGCTAGTGGATCCACCTAACCTAGAAGTTAAGATCCTTTCCATGGAAAGTAAGACATCTCTCTTTTGTGTGGATGAAAGACACCAGATTCCATGTTATCGCTCACGTGGTCTATGTCGATTATAGTAAATACCCCCGAAAAAAAATTAAGTTACTTTCAAATTTTTTGTGAAGATCACCTTATTATTTTAAGATGAATATATTTTCTTCATGATTTATGGTGTTTCTTTAAAGGTTTTATTATTATTTAGTTGGTCATGCATATCATGTTTTCGATTATGTCCGCATATGATAATGTATCATGTTTTTATTTATACCCCTCATACTTCATAAATTCCATGTACTAATGAATATTTTTGCAGAAATTAGTTCACAAATATAGGGCTTGATGAATCATGTCCACTTTTAAGTTGAAACTCTTTCAAAATATAAAATACTCTACTTTTGTCTATTATGTTGTTTCGCATGTATGTCAATTCACTTATGTAGGGCCTTCCGGGGTCTTATGCACCTTGTCACATCTAGGGTGTATTTTGGGTAGTGAAAAACATGGTATTCAGAGCACTAGGTTTTAGAAAAGGTCTTAGGATGTCTAGGAAGCTACGTTGAGTAGATTCCTGCTCATGAGTGTGAAACACAACATATTTATGAATAAGAGGCTAAAAAGTTATTAGGAAACGTCATTTCTTTTATTTCACTTAAGTCATGCCATAGAGTCTATCTCTATCAAGTTACTTCTCCTAAATAGTCTTCGATCCTTTTCAAGATATTCCCCTTCGAAGAACTTATGTGAGAAGGAATGCAAGCAATGACAATGTGGAGCTTGAGCCTCCTCAAGTTTCAGTTGATCCTTCTTTTGAGCAAATGACGCATGCTGAATTTTGAGCCACTTTTTACGTGTTGGCATGAGCCATGATGTCCCAAGCTAATTGTAACACCCCGGTAACTAGTAGGCTAAACTAGAGCTTGACGTGAGGGTTAGATATGTGAATTCAACTTCCTGTACGTATAATGAAGGATTTCAGGTTAAAGCATCAAAGTATGACGCTCCAAGGACCAACCAAGGGTCCTTGAAGAAGACCCTAGCTAACCACCCTAGAATCTGCCCCAAGACAGTGTACCTGCAAAGGGACCCACACCCCATAGGGGGGTCCACGCTTCATGGATTGCCTTGTGGGTCGGGGTCCCAAAAGTGCACTTGCAGACCACCACCCACAAAAGACCAGCACGCCACATGGGTCCATCCACGGCCCTTGGGTGTGGTCTCGTGGGTGAGACAGTAGGCATGTTTAAGTCGGTTAAGTGTTGGATTATGGAACTTTTCGGAGTTAATTAGGGGTAAAGTGATGTCGTTTTATATTAGTTAAGACCACCTCTATATAGACTTTATACCCCTAAACTAAGTCAATTATGTCATTCTTTCAATTCACCAAAATAAACCCAATTCCCTATCAAATATTCTCTCCCTAGAAAGTGAAGAAGAAGAGGATCAAGCTAGGTCAAGTCAAGACTCCATTGTTGCAAGATTTGTAAGGCTTTATAATCTAGGTATGATAGCTTATTCATCCATGTATTCTTCTCTCTATGGAGTCCCCTAGTTATTCCACAATTGGGAAGAGGAAATCCCCAATTCAAGTTAGGGTTCCTTCCAATATTGTGGGTTAAGTTTAGTATGAATCCAATTGAGTGGATATTGATTGTTTATGATTAAATTAGTAGTGAATCATGTTATTATGATAAAAATTACATGTTTTCTATGCCTAACCCTAGTCTAATAGATGAAATTTAAGTAATGTGGGTTTATGCCTTAAAGAAGAGAATTGAGGATGTAGAGGTAATCTTCTAGGGTTGATGTTATGAGTAGTAATTGTTCAAGAAAAAGAGAATGTAGACATGAATTGAATTATAATAATGTTTATATGAGGGATCATGACTAGTAATGCTTCTTATTGAATCTTTATGATGAAATATGGTTAGAATTGCTTAAGAATGAAGCTTGTGGCTAGAATTTCTTGTGATCTAGATATGTCTGATGATTGTCAGAGGTAAATCTTTGAGAGTAAGACTTGTAGTCATTAATGTTGACTTCTAGGGTTTTGAAAGTAGATTTAATGTGATGAATTAAGTATGTTAAGGCCCTAAGAGTGAAGTTGATATGATAATGGTAGACTACTAGGTAGAGTTATTGTGGAAGGACTTTGTCTACCTAATCTACCTCATGAATGTTTGAATGGATGAAGTGATAGTATCACATGAGTTAGGATGATATCCATGTCTAGTGCTTGAACCCTAAGTGTGATGATTGAAAGTAAGTTTTGAACCTCAAGGAGGTGAAGTATGGGATTATGCTTGTAGTAATTGAACTACTTGAACTATGATTATATCTATATCTAATGTGGTCATTCTAGATGTGTTGATTTGATATGAGCTTTGACCTTGAAAGGGAAATATATGATATTATGCAATCTTTATGAAGGTTATGTTCATGCTTTAAGAACACATTGAGAGTGAAGTGATTATACTCATGATCTAATTGTTGTGTTGTTGAAAGATTATTCTCATATACACACTTATGTATGAATATGGTATGATATAAAAGGTCCTCTCACATAGAATGATTTTAGGTTGAAAGGTTTACTCACCTAAAATGAATCTAAGTCCAAGGGCTATAAAATGTGATGATACTTGTGGTGATTCCCCCAAAGACCTTTGTATGAGAAATATGTGAGGCGATTTCTCCAATTCCTAAGTTAATAAACATGAGGTTATTACCCATGTCATATGATGAGGAGTGTTAGGTGATTATCCTTATATATATATGTGTGACTCCTAAAGCAAGGCAAGACGTGATTACCCATTAGCCTTTATGTTGATATGGAGGCGAATACCTATATCTTATCATGATAGACATTGAATCGATTACCTATGATCCTTATTAAGTCATGTGGAGGAGAATAGGTACATTACACCTTAAAATGAACATGGAGGTAAATACGTATGATTCCTTGATATGCACTTGAATCTACTTATGAAGTGGTTCTTTTATACGATGTATTCTTATATTGGATTGTTTCTATAGTTTCCTTCCTTGAAATGCTTGACTAAAGGTGAGAGATTGCCTTTATTTATGAGAAGTAAGCTATGTGTGAGATCTAAAGATGATAAAGAGGTATGATGACCTAAAAATGGTACTTAGCATGGGTGGGATTATGGGCTCTCATCTATGCATTTCACAAGTATGACTTGAAGGTTACTTATGAAGTTTCTCTTATGTTGTGAGGATTTAAGTGTGGAATATTCTTATTAATATGTGGTATCTCTTATGTTATAGATTATGCCTTATGAGGACTAATGATTACATTATGTCTATGCTGGATACTATGATTATGTCTTATGTTTACTAACCCTTATGTGGTGCTCTTATGATGTTATGCTAGCTATCATATTTAGTACATTTTGTACTAACGCATACTCTTGCCTACATTCTTATCAAATGTAGGGTCTGGCGATATTGAGTTCCATTCCCGTGGCTAGGTTTCTAGTAGAGCAAGGAGTTGAAGACTTGGTGAGTCCTCATAACATCGAGGATGTGATCACCTTTCCTTTATTTCTTTATTTTATGTTTTAGACTTTATTATGGGTTGCGTCCCAAATATTTATTCAAGTTGTTTTAGATGGTTTGAGACAAAGTGTTATAGACTTCCTTTTGCTTTTATAAAGACTTTGATTGTATGGAAAAAGTTTAAAATTTATGCATCATTTGTATTGCTTTTATGGTATGATGTGCTAAGTGGCTTACATTGAGTCCTTTGGGGTTCTATGTGCCATGTTACATTTAGGGTGTACCCATGGGTCTTGACAAACTTGGTTATCAGAAAAAAAGGTTTAGAATGATTTTAGGATTGTCTCAAAACCACGTCTAGTAGAGTCTTGTTCATAAGTGTGAAACACGCCACATTTATGAATGAGAGGCTATTAGATGATTAGGAAGTTTCACTTCTTCATCTCTAAAATATACCATAGAATTTAACTCTATTAGGTCTTTCTCCTAATTCGTGCCCTATGGTTTTCAGGATATGACTACCACAAGGGCTAATGCTAGAAGGAATGAGGAAGACAATGTAGATCAACAAGTTCCTCCCCGAGCTCCTTTTTAAGCTCCGGTTGATCCTCTAGTTGAGAATGTTACTCATGTAGAGTTTAGGTCAAATTTTCAACTGTTGGGTCAAGTTGTGACGGTGCAAGCCAATAGAGAGGTGGTAGCCCCCGTGAACCCAATAGTGGGTACGACCGCTTGAAGAGTGAATGATTATACTTAGATGAACCCTCGGAGTTTTATGGCTCCAAAGTGGAAGAGGATCCTAAGGGGTTTATAAATGAGGTTTATAAGGTACTTTCTTTCATGGGGGTGACTTCGGTAGAAAAAGCGGAGTTAGTCGCTTACGAATTGCAAGATGTTGCTCAAGTATGGTATGAACAATGGAAAGATGAGAGGCTGATAGGAGCGAGTCCAATAGAGTGAGAAGTGTTCAAATTAGTGTTTCTTGATATGTTCTTTCCCTGAGAGTTGAGGGAAGCTAAAGTGGAAGAGTTCATTAACCTTAGGCAAGGTAGCATGAGTGTTAAGGAGTATGCCTTGAAATTTACCCAACTATCCAAGTTTTCTCTATCTATGGTGGTGAATTGGAGGGATATGATGAGTAGATTTTTGACGGGCGTGTCCAACATTGTAGGACAAGAATGTTGTACGACAATGCTCCATAACGATATGGATATCTCACGTCTTATGGTGTACACCCAACAAATGGAGGAATCAAAGCTTAAGGAAAAGAATAGGGAAGCAAAGAGGGCTAGAACCAGAGATGGAAACATCTCCAAGACAAGGTCCGATGGACAAGGTCTCCCTGTAGACAAAAGTTCCCCAGACAAGGGCCCTCAAACACTCCTAAGTTCAACCAAGAAAGGGTGTCTAACCCTAAGTCTCAAGATGATAGTAGTGAGATTCTATTGCCGGGAAGTAGTAAGTGTGATAGGAGGCATACAAGTGAATGCCTAGCAGGTTCTAATATTTGTTTTTGTTGTGGTGAGTTGGGCCACAAGATAAGGCATTGCCCTAAAGTTTCTAGAAATAAAGGGGATAGTCGTCGTAGGTCTTAACCCTACCCTTCATCCGGTCCAATTATTTTGGGTGGTAGTGATCCAAAGAAGAATAGGGTCTATGCTCTCCAACCTTGAGGTGAACAATAGTGCCCTCCGGATGTTGTTACCGATATGTGTTTTTGTGCCTTATTAGATTCTGGTATTTCTTGTCTTTTGTGACTTGATGGACTTTATATGTTAGACTTTGATGTTGTGTTTAGTATGAATGGGCTTCACTATTGATATGTGTTGTTTGTAGTAGAACCCTACTTGTACATTTTGAGCCTTAGGAATGGTAGTGAAGACTTGATGAATAGGGTGCTTAAATAATTCCTAGAACTTTTCTAAAGTGTAGTAGTGTAATTCACCTTGGTTTAAAATCCTCTTGTGTGAAGGATGTGAAAGTGTAGTGATAATTTGTTCCGATCTTAGAATTGAAAGTAATGGAGCTTAGAAAGTTCACCTTGGCTTACTCCCAATGGGGAGATGGTGTGCCTAGATAGCAAGATCGTTGAGTGTTCTTAGTAATCATGGTTTAATCTATGTGTGGAGTCATGTGAGTTTTAGATGTTTCTAGGATTTTCTCATATTGTGCATATTCATGAAAGCTTGTGTTTAGAAAAAAAATGAGTTTGCAAAATTGTTTTCCTCATGTTATAGAGCATTGAATATAAGTTGCCTATAGACTTCATGAGATGAATTAATGAACATGCCTTAGTTTGGAGTTGAGAGATTTCCTCCTTGAATGAATGCTTTTTGAGAGTAAATTGGAATGCTTTTTGAGATTAAATTGCATATGATCCCCATGAGATTGTGTTGAGCATGATTTTGCCCGGAGATGGTAGTTCCTCCTTGAACATGCTTAGATGTTAAGTTTCATGAATTTTGGGTTATTAGATGTAGTTCCTACTCCCCTGTGTTGCATTGAGTATGTTTAGCTTGGAGTTAAAGTTTTCCTCCTTTGTTTGTGTGCATTTAAATGAGTTGCATGCATGATGGGTCGCTAGTCTAGAGTCATGAAATTAAGAAGCGCCTAGAATGTCATTCGAGGAAGAATGTTCCCAAGGAGGAGATATTGTAACACCCCAAAAACTAGTAGGCTAAACTAAATATTGACCTGAGGGTTAGAGTTGTGAATTTAGCTTCACATACTTAGAATGATGTATTTCTGGTTAGAATGAAAAAGTACGACTCCCCAAGGACCAACCAAGGGTCCTTGAAGAGGACCCTAGAAAACCACCCTAGAATCTTCCCCAAGGCAGTGTACCCACGAAGGGACCCATACCCCGTTAGAGGGTCCATGCCTCGTAGATGGCCTCGTGGGTCAGGGTCCCAAAAGTGCACTTGCAGACCACCACCCTCGGAAGACCAGTACACCCCGTGAGTCCACCCACGACCCATGGGCGTGGTCTCATGGGTGAGGCAGTGTGCACGTTTAAGTTGGTTAAGTGTTGGCTTATGGAAATTTATGAAATTAATTAGGGGTTAAGTGGTGTCAATTTATATTCGTTTATACAACCTATATAAAGACTTTAGACCCCTTAACTAAGTAAATTAAGTCATTCTTTAAATTCACCATAAGAAACCCAATTACCTCTCAAATATTTTGTATCTAGAATGTTAAGAAGAAGAAGAAGAAGAAATGGATCAAGCTAGTTCATGTCAAGACTCCATTGTTGAAAGATTTGTAAGGCTTTATAATGAAGGTATTATAGCTTATTCATCCATGGATTCTTCCATCTATGGAGTCCCCTAGTTATTCCACAATTGTGAAGATAAAATCCCCAATTTAAGTTAAGGTTCCTTCCAATATTGTGGGTTAGGTTGAGTATGAATCCAATTGAGTAGATATTTATTTTTTATGATTGAATTAGTAATGAATCATGCTATTATGATGAAATTACATGTTTTCTATGACAAACCCTAGTCTGATAAGTGAAATTGAAGTAATGTGGGTTGATGCCTTAAAGAAGATAATTGAGGATTTAGAGGTAATCTTCTGGGGTTGATGCTATGAGTAGTAATTCTTAAAAAACAAGAGCATGTAGACATGAATTGAATTAGAATAATGTATATATGCGGTATCATGACTAGTAATGCTTGAGATTGAATATTTATGATGAAATATGGTTAGAATTGCTTAAGAATGAAGCTTGTGACTAGAATGTGTTGTGATCTAGGTATGTATGATGATTGTAAGAGGTAAAGCTTTGAGACTAAGGCTTGTAGTCATGAATGTTGACTTCTAGAGTTTTGAAAGTAGAGTTAATGTGATGAATTAAGTATGTTAAGGCCCTAAGAGTGAAGTTGATATGATAATGGTAGACTACTAGGTAGAGTTGTTGTGGAAGGACTTTATCTACCTAATCTGCCTCATTAATGTTTGAATGGATGAAGTGATAGAATCACATTAGTTAGGATGATATCCATGTCTAGTGTTTGAACCCTAAGTGTGATGATTGAAAGTAAGTTTTGAACCTCAAGGAGGTGAAGTATAGGATTATTCTTGTAGTAATTGAACTACTTGAACTATGATTATATCCATGTATAATGCAGTTATTCTAGATGTGTTCATTTGATATGAGCTTTGACCTTGAAAGGGCAAGATTTGATATTATGCATGTTTTATTAAGGCTATGTACATGCTTTAAAAACACTTTTAGAGTTAAGTGAATATGCTCATGATCTAATTGTTGTGTTGTTGAAAGGTTATTCTCATATACACACTTATGCATGAATATGATATGATATGAAAGGTATTCTCACATAGAATGATTCTAGGTTGAAAGGTTTGCTCACCTAAAATGAATCTAAGTCCAAGGGCTATGAAATGTGATGAGACTTGTGGTATTCCCCCAAATACCTTTATATGAGAAGGATGTGCGGTGATCTTCCCTATTCCTAAGTTAATAAACATGAGGTGTTATTACCTATGTCATATGATGAGGAGTGTGAGATGATTACCCTTATATATATTTGACTCCTAAAGCGAGGCAAGAGGTGATTACCCATTAGCCTTTATGTTCATATGGAGGCGAATACTTATATCTTATCATGATGGACATGGAGGCGATTACCTATGATCCTTATTAAGTGATATGGAGGCGAATACCTACATTACAACTTAAAATGAACATGGAGGTGAATACCTATGATTCCTTAATATGTATTATGTCATGAATGATGAATTGTGTGGATTGTAGCTTGATAATCTCTCCATGATATGTATGACTAGAGGTCATTCCTATTGTACTTTATGATGAGCTAAATATGATATCAAAGAGATGATCAATATGTATGATGGCCTAAAGTGGTACTTTGTGTGGGTGAGATTATAGGGTCTTATCCATGTATTGCACAACTATGACTTGCAGCTACTTATGAAGTGGTTCTTTTATATGATGTATTGTTATATAAGATTGTTGCTATAGTTGCCTTCCTTGATATGTGAGAGATTCCCTTGTTTATGAGAAGTAAGCTAAGTATGAGATCTAAAGATGATAAAGAGGTATGATGACCAAAAAATGGTACTTAGCATGGGAGGGATTATTGGGTCTCATCTATGCATTGCACAAGTATGACTTAAAGGTTACTTATGAAGTTTCTCTTATGTTGTGAGGATTTAGGTGTGGACTATGCTTATGAATATGTGGTATCTCTTATCCTATAGATTATGCCTTATGATGACTAATGCTTACATTATGTCTATGTGGGAGATTATGATTATTTCTTATGTTGACTAACCCTTATGTTGTGCTCTTATGATGTTATGCTAGCTATCATATTTAGTACATTTTGTACTAACACATACTCTTTCCTACATTCTTATCAAATGTAGGGTCCGGCAATATTGAGTTCCATTCCCATGTCTACATATTTAGTAAATCAAGGAGTTGAAGACTTGGTGAGTCCTCATAGCATCGAGGATGTGATCACCTTTCCTTTATGTCTTTCTTTTATGTTTTAGACTTTTTTATGGGCTGCGTCCCAAATATTTATTCAAGTTGTTTTAGATGGTTTGAGACAAAGTGTTATAGACTTCTGCTTGCTTTTATAAAGTCTTCGATTGTATGGAAAAAGTTTTAAAATTTCCGCATCAGTTCTATTGCTTTATGTTATGATATGCTAAGTGGCTTACATTGTGTCCTTTGGGGTTCTATGTGCCTTGTTACATCTAGGGTGTACCCCTGGGTCATGATACTAATAGAGATCCTAATTCTCCCGTGAACCCAAATATGAGTACGACGAAAGCAATGGTAAGAGACTTCACAAGGATGAATCTCGGAGTTTCATGGGTCTAAGGTTTATAAGGATCCTCAATAGTTCATTCATTATGTGTATAAGGTAGTGAGAATAATGGGATTTTCTACGGTTTAAAAGGTGGAGTTGGCTTCCTATACATTCAAGGGTGTTTCTCAACTATGGTTGTAACAACGGAAGAGTGAGAATGCTACCGATGCGGGTCTCTTGATTGTGGGAAATTTAAGGGAGCATTTCTTGATTGTTTCTTTCCTCTTGAAATTACAGAAGTGAAAGTTCTTGAGTTTATGCACTTTCGACTAAAAAATATAAGTGTGAAGGAGCATGCTTTGAAGTTTACTGAATTTGCTAAGTATGCTCTAGCTTGGTTGCCGACTCTAGGGCAAGGATGAGTATGTTTGTGTCGGGTGTGTCCGACTTAGTTTTCAAAGAGTGTCGCAATTCCATTTTGATCAAGGAAATGAATATTTTACCATTGATGATGATACATGCAAAATAAATTAAATAGGAAAATCTCAAGGAGGGAAAAAGAGTCAAAGAGGGAAGGGACCGGTGATCATGACTTTAATTAATCGAGGTCAGATGGAAACGACGTCCTCAATTATGGTAAAAGTTTTATGGTCAAGGTTTCTATAATGATCCGACTCCTATGCTCAACCAAGATAGGGTGTCTTACCTTACGGCTCAAGGGGGAAATAGTGGTAATGGATCTTCTATCCCCGCTTGCACTAGGTGTGTTAGGAAATATGATGGCAAGTGTTTGGTCGGTACGAATGGTTGCTTTAGGTGTGGAAATATTAGTTACAATATGAGAGATTGCCCATTGCTCGTTACTAAGGGAAGGGATAGATGGCAAGTTAAACCTAGTCGTTCTAGTTTTGGTACTTAGAAGGAAAATAGATTCTATGCTCTTTAGACTGGACCAGATCAAGAGGGTTCTTTGGATGTGTTGACCGGTATGTTGAAAGTTTCCTATGTTGATGTTTATGCTTTACTTGATACGGGTGATACCATTTCGTGTGTTACTCCTTATGTAGCCATGAGATTTGATTTTGTTCCCAAAATCCTTTCTATCCCCTTTCATGTATCTAATCCCGTTGGTGAGTCTATTGTGGCTAAGAGAGTTCATAGGAATTATCTGATATTTCTTCCTCATAGAGTCACTCCTATTGATCTTGTAGAGATTTATATGTTAGATTTTGATGTCATTTTTTGGATGGATTGGCTTCATGCATGTTATGTTTCCATAGGTTGTAGGACATGATTGATCACTTTAAAGATCTGAATAAACCTATCATGTCATGAGAATAGGAAATTGTGTTCTTACGGGTCAGATTGTATCTTGCCTAAAGGCTAGTAAAATGATTTCTACGGGTTTCATTTATCATTTTGGTAGGGTTAGGGATGCGGATTTTTAAACACCTACTCTTGAGCAACATCTAATTGTAAATGAGTTTCAGAATGTTTTTCCCGATGATCTTCTTAGTATTCCTCTAGAAACGGAAATAGACTTAGGTATTGACCTTCTCCCAGAGACGTAGACTATATCTACTCCTCTTTATCATATGGCCCCAATAGAATTGAAGGAGTCAAAGAACCAACTGAAAGATTTATAGGATAAGGGTTTTATTAGATCGAGTATCTCTCTTTGGGGTGCTCCAGTGTTGTTTTTCAGAAGCAGAATAGCTCTCTCTGAATGTGTATTGATTATAGACAATTGAACAAGTAGAATCTTTTCCATGGTGCGCATTAATCATTACACATGTGAATATTTAACCACAAGAAACCCAACTGTAATATCGTTCAACCACAACAAAAATTAATATGCAAATTACTTCTTAAACTAAATTACTAACTACCATTCTCGGATAGCAACACTATTTTTGATAACACTCAAATCACTTCTCAAATAAAAATAAAAGAATGAGTAGTCGTCATCAATAAAATTACCCAACTAAGAGTCTTGGTCGAAATCCATAAGGAATGGTATGAGGTTAAGATGCAATTAATTTCAAGTGAAGTTGAGTCAGCAATTAGGTGAAGAAGTCCACCAACTTGAACGACTATATTTCAAGCACCAAGATATCACTACAGGAATATTCTACAATTCACGAAATTAACTAGCTCAAAGGGTGTGGCGATCAAATGTTGATTCCATTTGGGGATTTATAGAATTGCCGTTACAAGTAATTGATACGCTCAAATTACACCTCCCTAAAGAAGCATAAGCGATCGTTATCCAGTAAAGAACCCAACTTGTAGGTTGGGGTCGATCCCACGAGGAAAATGGTTTAGACTTTACTTTAACATACAATTATAGCCAATTAGTCAAAGTACTTCCAAAAAAAAACAATTAATAAAAAGGGGGGTTTTCTGAAACCAATTATAAGAATTCAATAAGTAATCAGAAATCAGCAGTCAATTTTTGTTGTTAACAAGATGAGAGAAATAACTAGGGTATACGTGTTCCCCACAAGCTCATAACGCAGTAATCCTAGTAACAACAATCCTTTCCCAGTGTATTACATGCAAAGTGATAAGTTAGGTATCTCTAAATCCTTGGTCCGGCATCTAGAGAATTTCACTCCGCACCTTGGTCCGGCTACGTGTGTAT
>JAJOOO010009693.1:0-27307 GCA_029582685.1 Solanum piurae | reverse complement strand
CAATGGGAAATGTTGGGACACTTTAGAATAACTTAGATAGGATAAACAATGAAAAACTGGTGGAAAACGCCGATTTGGGCGCATCCTTGGCGCGCCGCGCCAAGCCACAATTTACTGGGGCTCTTTTCTGGCGCGTTGCCCCAGCCTTCCTGGCGTAACGGGGGCGCGTCGCGCCAGCATTGCCCCAGGCAAAACTAACGAATTTTTCCTCTCATTTTCTTACCTTAAATCGCTTTTCATCGATTTCTTTTCTCAAGTTTTCCTTAGATTCAATTACCTAACCTAAATACACACTAATCCACTCAAAACAACACCCAAACCAATCACTTTCATCTCAAGAAATCATCAAAACCCCAACAAAACAAGATTAAGAATGAACTTCAAGAACACCTATCAAGAACTTAAATCCTTCAACTTTTGATAATGAAACTTCGCTGAAAATAATATGTTTGGCGTGTGGGTGAACAAATCCAATACTATGGAAGCTTACATACCTCTTAGGGATCAAACACATGGCGACAATCCGCAACAGCTCTCAAGAATTTCGACGATCGCTTTGATCCTTTCTCTTTTCTCCTCTTCTCTCTTCTTCTTTTCTCTTCTTGAACTCTCAACTAAAACCCTAGGTGTAAAATAGGATTATAAAACTGAACCTAACAGGATTAGACCCTTAAAACCTTAATAAAATTGAATTAAATCTGATTTGGTAAGGAAAAGACCAAACTACCCCTTACTATTTCCGGCTAACTTTCCTTAACTGGACAGCCTAACTTCAAAAGACAATATCTCACCCATCCGACCTCAAAATTGAGCAAACTCGGTGGAGTTGGAAAGATAATTCAATGGTCTATCCTACGGTAACTGTTAGAACACATAACTCATCCTGAGCTAGGAGTTGTGGTTGTTTGAAGTCGACACAAAACTCATACTTAAGCATAACTTGCAAAATTTCAGATTTTGCTATTTCCAATTTAATTCTTTTTGAAACCCAAGGTGCTACATCTAGTGAATTTAACACTTAAGAAATTTTAATTCCTCTGTAAAATCCTACTCTCAAAGAAGGATGGTTCAAGTCTTAGTTCAAATTTTTTTTGGGGTGTTACATACCACTGCTCTAGTTTGCTGCTGTGCGGGGTCTAACATGCACGGGTGGGGACAATCTCTCCTCATATGCCCAGGTTCTCCATAATTATAACAAGTGCGATCAAAAGATGGCCTACTGCCCGCCAAAGGTGCGGCTCCCTGGCTATCCTGAATCAAATTCTTAGGTGGAGTTCCCAAGTAATTATCTATAGAAGCGGGCATAACGGACTAAATTGGCCGGGCTGCAAGTGTCGGCCTACCTGAACCTCTAGAGTAGGAACCCTGAAAGTTACCTGTGCTCTTAGCTTTCTTAGCCAATGCCTTAACCTGACCGTCTCGCCTCACTCCCTCCACTTTCTTCACAAAATCAGTTGCCTCATTAAAACTGTTCCCTACAGAACTCATGTGCATAGACGGGAGCTACATGCCATTCTCTTCCTCTGCCCTTGGCTCGACCGTGACCTCTTGTTGTGGATTCCTCAGCTGGCGCATTGACGAGAGCTACAGGCCTAACGCCGTAGAATATAGTGTTAACCATTTGCGGACATAATAGTG
Source organism: Solanum piurae (assembly GCA_029582685.1). Classification (NCBI taxonomy): domain Eukaryota; kingdom Viridiplantae; phylum Streptophyta; class Magnoliopsida; order Solanales; family Solanaceae; genus Solanum; species Solanum piurae. The sequence continues at coordinate 25,669 of JAJOOO010009693.1, read as the reverse complement.
AAGGAGATTAGATACCAATTTGGATCACCAGATACCAATTGGAACCAAGTTATAGCATGAAAGGAGACAAGAGAAAACAAAGAGATTTCTTAAAGTGTTATAGCCTCTCGAAGAAAAGTACAGACATCTCCGTACCATTCCGCAAGACTCTACTAGACTTGTTTTTGTACATCGAGATCAATGAACCTAGGGCTCTAATACCATTTTTGTCACTATCCAGACCGTAGTGATTGGCACCCATACTAACCCTCCGGTGGAAGAACCATTACTACAACCCAACTAACCATGAAACTACGAATTTAAAGATACGGAACCAGGTTTAATTTCATAAATAAAGTAGAGTTCCCATAAACTCCAAAAGTCTAACAACGACAACCAAAACATTGCGGAAATATCCTTAGAAACTGAAAGTCAATGTACCAAAACTCTAACAAGAACCATAAGTCTAAATAAAAAGGGGTACAACCCCATAAGCTAAAACATCAAATCATATAGAGTACTAGTCTAAGTCCGAATAAGATGGACTGAGCAAAAAGAGAACTCATGGCAGCCTGAAAGAACTGGCTCATCCTTGAATTCGATTGATCACTGATCTTCTAAATGAGGTATGTCAATAGTCGCCTGAAGATGCCCTGTACTAAACAAGACAGAGCAAGTTCAGTATCAGTACACAACCACAGTGTACTGATAGGATCACACGACTATTCCAATAAGTGAAATATATACAAGTAACCACAACATTATAAAACAGGCATATACCGAACATATATAATATCAGTCATCATTTCAGGATCAATGTACAATTTCACATTCTCAATAATACACATATATGCCAAGGCAATGGTCCTCTCATGGAACCCATACCCAAACTTTTAGTGTGGCGGATCGTGACACCCATTCCAAGTTAGTGTGTCGGATCGTGACACCCGTTCCAATTTGTATGTCGGTACGTGACATCCAATCCCAATTAGTGTGTCGGAACGTGACACCCGTTCCATTCAATAAGAGAGCAATCTATTTGGTTCTTTAAACAAACTTCACCATAGGTTCTGTATTAGTTATCACATATTTGTTGTTGTTGTGTGCTATCAAATATAGCACAACCCACACACGATATTCCCAAAAAGTATATGAAGAAGCCTATAGAAATGGACAAAAGAGAAGATCAATTTTCAATCATCCTTGATGGAATTTTTAATAGAGTTAAAAAAAAATCACCAAAATAGCAAAAAAAATTTGCAATAGTTACATGAATCACTATGACTTGTAGTAAAAGATTAAAATCATATCATATCATCATATCATATATTACTAAAAGTGGGAACAAAAAAAAGTTGAAAGTTGAAATACCATTTTGCCCCTACACTAAATTAAAATATTATAAATATTTAGTTAATTCCATGTTTAAATATTACTGATAATCAATTATTACATTGAGTAAATGGAGAGTTCATGTGTTCAAATGAGGATTATTTACACTTCCAGATTTTAATGAAGGTTAATTGCATATATTTAATATTCTTAAAGTTGTTCTCTTTTATCTATTTTGACCCTTTGAAACCTTCAAATATTTAATTTAAAACTTTTAGATGTCTTTTGGTATTCCTCTATTTTTATGTATATAAATTCATCTTTTTTGTTTCATCAAACTCACATAAAAATTATCCTTTTCATTTTATATTTAAAGAAGTGAAGCCATCAACATCTAAAGTATATGATATATGTACTTAAGTCTGATTATATATCATTTTAGGAAAGTAAAGTGATTTTTCTAATTGATTCATACTTTAGTTTGACTCAATGGAGAAGACTTTTGAATTTTGATTGGATATGAGACAAGGTGTCGACAAAAACTTGGAAAATTATGTACCGAATTTGTATTTCTTTTTTTCATTTATATATTGTTATGATTAAAGTCTTAAGAAGGATGCGTATGTTATTTTTTTTATATTTATCTATTAGTTTTATTTTATTTAATTTTCTATAAATTTTTTTATTATCATAACATTTATTTGAGATTGTTGCATTTTAATACTCATTACACGCATGTTTTCATTAGTTTTTAATCATCCTAACGAATTTATAAAATATTGCACGAGACACACGTAGGTTGCACGTTTCCAGAAATTATTAGTATTATCATAAGTGGGAAGCTCCTAACCTCAAAGTTGGATTATCATTTTTCCCTTATCTTACCCCTAAAATAAATTAAATATTAATATATATTTAATTAATTAAATATTAAATAATAGTTATATTTAAATTCATGCATCAAACAAGATCTTAATGCAATCATATGTTCATGTACTAATTAAATGTGGGTAATGACGAGTCTAATAACCTTCAATTTTAATTTGTAAGATAAGTGGGGGTAATGAAGAGTCTATCAAAGACACTCACACAACATTATTTATATTCCCTTCTTTCATTCAAGTTTGTGATCATCTTGCATTCTACATTAGGCTAGTCTACATCAGTTGTAAAATTTTCATTACCAATTTGTAATTATAAGACTTCTTACTGATTTATTTATTAGTATTGTTTAAAATTTCATGCATATTTTTTTTTTGTTGCGAAGTATGTAAATTATCATAGCATCAAGATGAATATTCTTCAATATGAAGTTGTAAGTGAATTTTTATTTTTCATATCTCCATGTTTTTGAGTTTTTAAATACAACTCGTAATTGATTACTATATTTTTGTATTCTTCCTTTCTTCTATCGTTAGGATATAAATATAATAAAGTCAATCCCAATTTATATTTATAATCATTGTTTTGAAGGTAAGCATGTTAAATCTCATAGAATATTTTCACAACTAGACCAGTAAAAGAGTAAGTCTTTGATAAACATTAATAGTTATGTCTCCTTTGTTGTTTGATAATCATTTATCTTTTTAAAACAACATGCTTGTAGTTTTTCCTTTTTATATGAATCTCAAATGTTTAGAAAATTCATGTACTTAACTATTACCGAAAGATACAAAAATTGATGCAAAAGTAAAAATAAAATAAACAATAATGTAAAGTAAACAAATGACTAAATGTTACATTGAATTTTATTATATTAGAATTCATATTTAATTCTTTATATACAGATCCTTTATTATATAATTCAAGAAATACAGTGTATATGTATTTTTAACATATTCATGCTTTCTTTTCTATTTTTTTTATGATTTCAGTTTTTTATACATATGAAACATTTTGTCTATAGCAAGTCGACTTTTAACAAAATGTAATTCAATCAATATGATGATATTTTTGTCTATATATTTTAATGTGATGTCTTTTACTATGGATGTCATGTCTTTATTTACTTTTCTTTCTTTTCTGTTTGAACTTGTAATTTTTTCTATAAATTTGATGTTACACCACCTAGACATTTTGTAATATTTTTCTTTATACGTATATCTTTTATAGCCAATTTCTTTTTGGATTGTTAAAAAACTTACGTTTAGTAATTAAAATATATTAATTCTTCTGATATAGTAAAAGGTTTATTTTTTATGAAGTATTGAAAATATCAAGCCTCCAACATCTGACACAAGATTTTCATGCTATATTTTGTGAAGAGTTATATTCTTATGTCAAACTTACATACAAAAGGAATTAACTTTGAACTTCGCGATGAATTTATGTAGGCTCCACTATGATTATATAAATTAACTTTTCTAATGCCAATTAGGGGAGAAACGTGAAACGCACATTCCCAGGACTAGTTCAAGAAATAGGGGGAAGAAAACTTTGAGAAATGAAACACACTTCATAAGAAGCTTAATTAATGTATTTTTATTCGACTCTCTTATGACGTGAAAAAACCTACAAATAATAGTGGCAAAAATAGAAGTTTTGTTAACTAACAAAAAAGTATTTGTACTCATTAGCATGGGGGATACACATGGTGCAACACACATGTTTGAATATATTTATATATACTGTTACAATAACTTTACGTAACTTAGCAGGGAACACACATGAAACACGCGTATCAAGGACTAGTAGGAATTAAAAGTGTACGAGACTTGCACTAGAAGGTAAAAAATAGGAAAAATAATTGATCCAAATTGATGTAACCATTTTTTTTTCCTGGCAGTGTGAGGATTTTCATCGTTTAAGAAACTGTGAGAATCCATTTTGGTATAAGAAATGGAATGGAAAAGAAAGGTTTAATCCAAATCTATAAATTACTCTCATTACTATAGTCTACTACCAATACATTGCATATCCAATGGCAGAATTATTGTGGAAGAGAGGGACAACTCTTGGATAAGGTGGTTTCGGTGTCATCTTGTTAGCTTCTACGTCCAATGCACTATTTCGTGGTGTTACTCTTCCCTCTCTCATTGCCTTCAAATCTTGCAACTTGGGTGATTCTCAATCGTTGAAAGAAGAAGTCGAAATCCTACGAATGTTCAAACATTCTCCTTACATTATTCACTATTTCAGAGCTAATGTTTCTTTTGAAGATAACATCAATCTTTAAAACTTATTGCTCGAGTATGCTTCCGGAGGAAGCCTTGCCGATAGTCTTTGGAATTGCAATTCACTGCCGGAAGTTGAAGTTAAGAAAACATGAAGAATAATCTTTTAGGGCTCAGTTGCATTCACAACAATGGAATTACTCACTGCGACATCAAGCCTAGCAATATTCTCCTTGTGGGAAGGGACACAACTGCCAAGACATCTAATTTTGGACTTTCCGTGACATTGGAACAGGGTATGAACCAAAAACACGGACTTATCAGGGGAACATAAAGGTATATGACACCAGAATCTGTGATTAACACTGAGTATACCCCACAAGTTGATATTTGGGCTCCTAGATGCATTGTCTATGTGATGATTACGGGGACACCACTGTGGGAAGACGCAGATGGTGGTAATGTGTTGAACAAAATCGATTTTGAGGAACCAAAGTTTCAGAATTCGAAGTTGTCAAATGAGGCTCAAGATTTTTTGGAAAAATATCTTGTGAAGAATCCCATCACGCGTTGGACTGCGGACATGCTTTGAACCATACTTTTCTGCAGAATTCAACCAAAGTAGCCAACACAAGGAAGAAGAAGAGTGATTCAATGTCTATTCTACACAAACCAATCCAAAATATAACATTCAAGATCGGCAATCATAAATTCTTGAGGCAATTACTGGATCCAAAGCCCCTTCTACACAAAACAATCCAGAAGATAGCATTCAAGATCGACAATCATAAATTCATGAGGCAATTCCCAGATCTGAAGGAAGTAGAAAATGAAACTTGAGGAAGAATACTAGATACTGACAATAGATAGATACATAATAAAAATTGATTTGTAAATATATAGAGAAGTATGTATGGGCTTGATCCTTGTTTAGGATTTCTTTTGGGGTATGTAGGGAACGTTTGACGAAGATGATCTCACGTGCAATCCCTTATTAGTTTAATAAAAACAATTATATAGTTGATCAACATTCTTTATAAAAAAAGGCGAGTTGTTATATATGTGTTGCACAGTTGAGTTTGTTATTATGATTGAATTGCTAGGTTAGAAATCTATGGTTTCCTTATTAATATGACTGATCTGTTGTGCTTTACCATATTTGCTCCCTCTCTTTCGTCACCAATTTAAAAACAATGTTTTGCCCTCAACATTAACGTAGCTCCAACGTGAATTTGATGGACTGTAAATACGCGTTCTACACATCTAAAATGCTTCGAGGAAAAGCATGTCCGAATTCAGCCCTTAACTTTTGACTATGGTTGAAAAATTAACTTCAGGTTGGAGCTCCGGTAGAGATCAAGAGAAAAATAAGACTTTTTTCTCTGCAATGGAATCTGATGGAATGTATGCATCCACTATCAGTCAACAGACCAGGTCCCTTGACTCAGCAAAAACAGTAACTGAAATAAAAGTGCGGAAAATAAATAGCTCAAAATAAATCAGGCACAAGGATTTTACATGGAAACCCCCTTGCTCAAAGGCGGTGAAAACCATGACCTGTACTCACATTATTGCAACCCAAACTCCATTTCACTCAAACGGAGTGATGATTCAGATTATAGATTCTTGTAACCTAAGAATTTACCTCTACATCCCTTTCCCCTCAATGTAGCAACTCTACTACAAAGAAAGAACTAAGTAATAACTATATTGTCCACTAAACCACCCGACTCAACATGATTTAGACTTCAACTAAGCAACAAATTTGTTACCCACTAAACCACCTAACTCTAGATGATTTAGACTTCAACTAAGAAACAATAATGTTGCCCACTAAACCACCTAACTCTAGATGTTTTAGATTTCAACTAAACAACAACAATGTTGCCTACTAAATCAATCAACTCTAACTGATTTAGACTTTTTTCTTGAAACAAGCAAAGATCTAATTCCTTTATAGCTTAGGAATAAATTTACAATTTAAGCACATAAGACACCAAGCTCAAAATACAACAAAGACGCTTCAGCACTCTATCAGGTCCCTTGTTGAGCATGGGCCATGTTCTTCCTTGAAGATGGCCTTTTCTTTTTTATCTTATGAATTTTTAGAAATTCACAACTTTGTTTGCCAAAACCTGGGTTTGTGTTTTGAGAAGAGACTATTATCAAAATGGACACAAACCATTGGGACGAGGCCATTGGCTGAGAGCCTGTTGTTCTGAAAAGTTGTGCACCAACCACATCAGAGTTGGTAGCTCTTTGACAACTGTCTTTTCGTCCTTTTCACGTACGCAGTCTTTCCGTGACCAGGGCACTTGCTATGTTCTTTGATGCTTGAGTTCTTGAAAAAGACTTGTTATCTCTCTCTCTTTTTGAATGAATAATGTTGTTTATTTATTGTTGTATATATCAGTCACCAACAAGGGTTTGACCACTAAAACAAACAACTTCATCCGCCCTTCCTATTGGTGAAGTACGCTGCACATTTCACCAACCAACCTGACAAGACAACTGTAGAGATAGTTTTTCAGTTGTACAACACTTTAAATCTAGACGAGAGCACTCTTACAGGGACTGGGTCCCTGCATTTGTGAGGATCATCGAAACACCTAGAATATAACATTTTCCCCCTTTTGATGATGACACACAAATATTCCTTACGTTGAATTTATTCATTCATTTTCATCTGTCGTCAGTCCCAATACCAGAAGACCCTTTCCTGGATCAGGTCCCTTGCTAAATGCCTAAGTTTGTTAAATCATCAAAACTTAACATCAGCTCCAAAATAGCATTTCCCCCCTTTTTAATGATAACAGACTTATTCGCCTTCTCCCCCCTTTCACCAGTTCCCCCTATCAGCATGACTCTTTAGGTAACTAGATTGGTCCCCTTTTTTCATCATTCCAGAAGTTTGTTAAATCATCAATAAAATAGCATTTTCCCCTTTTTGATGAAGATAAACTTGGCCTCTTCTTCTTCCCCCTTTCACTAGTTCCCCTATCAGCATGACTCTTTAGGTAACTGGATTGGTCCCCTTTTTTCCATTATTCCTGAAGTTAGTTAAATCATCAAAACTTCACATCATCAATAAAATAACATTTCCCCCCTTTTTGATGATGACAAACTTGGCTTCTTATTCTTCCCCCCGTGACCATGTCCTCTTTAAGTAACTAGAATTGATTTTCCCTATGAGAAATGTAACACCTCAGAAACCAGACTTAGAAAATGCAGCAGAAAACCACCAGAACCAGTGAACCATGGCAGGGTTCACGGACCGTGAGAGGGACCACGGTCCGTTGAGCTACCTGTGGAATCAGCCCCTTCCCAGCAAAGATAGAACAAGGAGCCCTTCACGGGTCGTGGACCACTTGGCCCAAACATCATACCATGGGACCCTTCATAGGCCGTGGTCCCGACGACGGGCTGTGGTGGCGCCCGTGAAAAGCCACTTCTGAACCAACAACTACTGGACCAAGGACCAAGACCAGCCCCACGGTGTATGGTCCCTTTGACAGCCCGTCAGAGGGGTCGTGGAAAGCTGCGTTAGATTTTTAAGTAGGATCATTTTGGTCTTTTCCCCTATGCATTGGACACCTAAACTACGTCGTTTAACCCTTAAACTACATGGTTTTGGTGAGTTTTAGCCCACAATCAAAATTAGAACCTAACCTAATCAATCATTCACCAAAATCAAGCAATACTTAGAGCAAAATAGGGAGAAAAGTCAAGCAGCCCTTCAGGAAAACGCAACAAGGCTTTCTTCAGGTCCAGCCCCAAAATATAAATATTTCTCCATGAATTTCGTCACCAGGTATGTGGGATTTCACTAGTGGGTTTCTTTTGCCCATTAGGTCCTTAGATTTCAGTCAGATTCTTGATTCCCTTGATATTATCTAGACCTAGGGTTTCTTGAATGTTAGAAATTGTTGGGTTTTAGCTGTTAGAATGATCCAAATCAGATTATCAGTTATAGTTCAGTATTCAGTTTCAATATGTATAAACTTGGTCATTGCATCAGTTAGTTCATGTTTAGTGTTTTCAGTACAGTATCATGGTTATTTTATATCATTGCTCAACTATATGCTTTGTTCAGTTATGTATATTGTTCAGCTTTACTCTATCCTGCATGCTCAGTACCTTTCAAGTACTGACACATACTCTACGCTACATCTTCTCGAGATGTAGGTTCAGGTCCTCAACATCCTGATTATGCATTGATCGGTTCCCAATCTTCAGTTCAGAAGCATCAGTGGTGAGTCATCATTATTCGAGGACGATTGACATGATTATCTTTCTACTTTCAGTATTTTAGTTTCAGTTTTGCTAGATTTAGCTGGGGGATGTCCCAACATCACTAGTCAGTTAGAGGCTTTATTTCAGACAGTTAGATTAAGTTTTAGCTTTGGAGTTTGATAATACAATTGTCATTAAACTCACAGATTATTTATTCAAATAGTAATGGGTGTTCCCCATCATTTCAGTTTTATGATGATTTAAGCTTCCACGCAGTACTTTATTAATGCAGTTATCTTTAAGTATGCTTATGATATTCCAGCAAGGTTAGCTTGGGGTCACTTTTGATCCTAGGTCCCATGTACACATCCTGGGGGTAGCTTCGGGGTGTGACAAACAACATGACCATGTCCTCTTCAAGTAGCTAACATTGATCTCATACATTGATTCCCCCTGTCAGCAACATGACCATGTCCTCTTCAAGTAGCTAACATTCAACATGATCATGTCCTCTTCAAGTAGCCAACATTGATCTCATACCTTAACAATTTCCCCCTTTTTGACATCATAAAAAAGGGTGAAAGTAGTAAACCAAGTTGACAGAAATGCAGTTCAAGCAAATTCATGGCCACTTGGGCAACACTGAGCATGAGTAAAAATGCATAAAGTAATTAGACAAGTCAGTAGAAACAAGGAATTTTCATTCATAAATAAAAGATTAGCAATCAAAGCATTGCAATTATTATTAAGAATGAGAACCAGGACAATATCTACTAAGTTTCGATAGAAAAAAAGGAACGAGGACTGGCACTGGAGTTTCGGAAGAGAGGGGATGTCTTAGGAGCAATGGATTGAAGGAATAGTATTAGTAGAGAATATCCCTTAGCATGGTATTTTTTAGAAGCCTCTCTTGAAGTTCAGCATTTTCTGTTGTCAAGGCTTCATGTTGAACCTTTTAGGGCTATCAGTTCTTTTCAACCTGGTCCCTCTGATTGTGCTTTCAGAAGCTAAGCCTTCAAACAAACTATTTTAGTATCCTTGTTGGCAAGAGCAACTGTCATAGCTTCCAACGCAAGCCTGAGTTTCTCATGACAGAAAGATTGGTAAATTCAAACTTACTTAAGGCCTCCGAGATGAATAAATCAATAATAGAGGAACCATTTCAAAATTTATTTATTTTCAATATTTTTTTATGTCAGTCACCCTCATATTCAACATACTTTGAGTTCTCTGAATATCAACCCTTTCCTTTTTTAACGTCATCTTTTCCACCTTATTCTTTTTGCTTGTTGGACCTGGTCCCTCTTCACACTCAAAAAATTCTTCATTGGAAAATTCTCCAGTAGGAACAAAGCCTTTAAACATTTGAAGTGTTTTTGAGAGAGGTGAAAAGGAGTTTTGAAAATTTCTGATTTTTGGAAGGGGATTTGAATTTTGTGGGGAGATGGAAAGAAATTTGGAGTTTAAAGGAAATGAAAGGGTGTATCATATGAAATGAAGTATCATCTTGGTATTCAAATGATGGGACAACAATCAGATACCTGAATGACAGACATGTGGCAATTGCAACGGTTCTCATGCATAGTTTAGAATGCAATGTTAAGAGTACTAACCTTCGAGAATGGACCGGGTCATTCTCTCTAGTTTGAATGTGATTGCCTAGATCTGTCCCAACCTTGATTTTCCTTTGCCCCTTTTGCCATGTGTGTATACCTACAAAAGGTATGAGACTGAATTTGCTAAAATATACATAACTGAAAAACATGGATACCTGCTCCCTTTGCATAGTCATGAGAGGGTTGATTGCTTCAGGCAAGATCTATTCAGTCAAGTTTCAGTATTCCCAACTTCAATTTGTTTATCTCGACCAGGTCCCTCATCAGAGCATTTGCAAAGATATCAGCGATTTGATCCTTGGTCTTATAGAATTAGAAGTTGATATTTCCTTTCTCAACATGATCCCTCAAAAGTGATGTCTCACATCAATATGCTTAGTCCTTTTATGGTGGACTGAGTTCTTAGCTATAGTGAGAGCACTCCTGATATCAAACAAGAGAGGGATAGTATGATCAACCACTCTAAGAACTTCAAGTTGTTGTTTGATCCACATGAGTTGAGAACACCAACCTGCAGCTGCTACATACCTTGCCTCAGTTGTTGAAAGAGCAACAAAATCTTTCCTTTTTAGTTCCACAAGAAATGAGAGTAAAAAATAAACCATTCTAAGGTACTCTTTCAATCAACTTGATACCCAGCACAATCAACATCACATATTCCTCCAAATCAAAAAGTTTCCTGATGGACAAAATAGAACCAAGTCCCTTATCTTCTTCAACTGTCTCAAGATTCTCTTAGTAGCCTTCAAATGTGATTCCTTTTGACAAGTATGAAATCTCTGAAAGGAACAAGGTGAAGATGTCATCCACTTCATCTTGCATTTTGCAAAACTTCATGATGACATGACCTCCTTTTAACATTGTCTTGACTTCAAGTAATTTAAGGCTTTTGAGAAGCTCCTTGATGTACTTTTCTTGACAAATGAGGGTACCTTTAGAGGTTTGCTTGATCTGTAGCTCTAAGAATAAATCTCCATCATGCTAATTTAGAACTCACTACCCATAAGTGCAACAAACTCTATTTTGAGGACATTGTTGCAGAGGAACTTGGACAACCTATCAGCTTATTAGGGAAATAAGTGTCATGCTTTGCTTCTTTCAAACTGATGCTTTGATCAGCTTCTTTCTTCTCACCTTCATAATTTGAACTTCATCATCTTTGTTCAACATTTGTCTACCGGACCAGGTCCCTCATCAAGTTCATTATCTGCATCAGCTTCTTTGGGATTGCTGGATTCGTGAAGATAATATTCTTCAGCAAGCTCACTATTTAGACCATCTCTATGAATCTGAAGCAGCTCTTCCATCTCCTACTCTTCTTTGTTTTGCAATTTCTCAATTCTTCTAGACTTATCAAAAATCACATGAACACTTTCTTCAATGCACAATTTTTGGTTTTATGCATCCGATAAGCCTTGCTAGAGGAAGAATATCCCACAAATACTCTTTCAACATCATTGAAATCAAACTTCTCAACATCATCATTTTGGTCACAGAACATGTAGTATTCACCACTTCGGCCTGAAAGTTCTTTGGAAGATTAAAAGCCTTATTCTTCCACTTGAAGGATGGTCTGATCTGCTTCTCTTGAACACAAGCATCACAAACTTTGTCATCTGCAAATTTTATTTTGCGCTGACCACGTACCTGGTCCCTTGACAAAAGTTTGTTCAGCAGAGAAGCCCTTACATGGCCAAGTCTCCTGAGTAATTGATCAGTATTCTCACCTTGAGCACTAAGGCGAGTGAGACTTTTACTACGAGCAGTGTTCAGGTCAGCAATATACATGTTCTTGCATCTTTTTTCTGTCAAGATCATCACCCGATAGACCAAATTTGTGACACACATTTATCTTATAAGAACCTAACTTCATTTCGTTCATCATAAATCTTTGCAACACTCGAAAGATTGTACTTCAACAATTGGCATAGTACACATCCTCAATGGCGTGTTCCACAGACTTCGCAAACATGCCTACACCAAGAATAAACCCGTTCTTGCCATCGTCAAAAGAGACACCGCCACCTTGAAGTGCCTTGAGAGAGGAAGTTTTCAGTTTTCACAGTCACGTTCTCTGAGCATCCACTATCGATTAACCAACACTGACTGCATCTACTTCCTCTCACCTACATACCAAATCACTTGTTAGCCTTGGGATCCCACTTTAGTCAGACTTCCTAGTAAGTAGATAAATGAGTGATAAGAGAATTATTTGTCTAGTAAGGCAAACTGATTTTCTTCAACTTAGGACCAGAAGAAAGACCAGGTCCCTTCTTCTTCCTGTTACTCTTTTTGGAATAGTTTGAAGAACTTTCTTGAGTTCTCTTCAAAGCTGAACACTCCTTCTTCACATGACCATTTTACCCGCAATGGAGGCACAAAAGATTGTCAGACACTGACACATAGTTTCTATGGGGATTATAAGGAGGACTTAGGTTCAAGCTTCCTAAACCCCTCCCATCATTTTGGCCTTGGCTCGTAAGATTGACGAGCAACTTCGAGAAAGTGGTCCATTTAAGAGATTTTTTTAGTTCTTCTTTGAGGCTGAGCAGGTCCCTTTATAACTGATCATTTCTCTCCAATGCCATAGCCAGTTCCATTTCAGAAGTATTCAATATAGTTTCTAGCTCGAGTTGTAGCTTACTAGCTTCACTCTTCCCTCTAGCACAGTTATCGCTTAATTTCTTACTGAGTTCTAGATATTCAAATTCCACAACCATCATTCGTTCTTCCATTACGAACATCTGAGAGACTAAGGCTACCTTTTCATGATGAAAGATATCCAGACTGTTATTCATGACATCCTTTTCAGTGTTCAGCTCAATGATTGAGTCAATCAAGACAGCCGCTAGGTTTCTCAATCGTTTAACAGAACAAACATGCAAGTTTTGTTTAAAGTCAGAAAAAGTTACCTCTTTTCCAGCTTCTTCATCATAAGATTTTGCCATAAAGGTAAACATTTCATCGAAGATAACATCATCATATTTCACTGCAAGCATGGAGGCATCTTCAGGATGTTCATACTCTTCTGAGTCACTTAAGGTGTCTCCCTAGACTGCAAGGGCTTTCTTCACAACATAGTACGAAGATGGTTTTCTTCCGCTCTTATCACGAATCAGGTCCCTTCTCTTGTCCTTTTTTCCTCCAACCTTGACATAGTCTTTGTATTCAAGTTTATGCATGGGGAAACCTTTGATGAGATGCCCTGGTTTTCCACACTTGTGGCATACGTCACTTGCATTAGCATCCCTGTTGGAGTTCCCTTCCTAATGCCTCCATGTTTCCTCACCAATTTTTGAAATCTTCTTGTGAGATATGCCATGTCTTCATCATCTTCCGAAGTATCACCAGAAGTCACTTTGAGAGCTAGTGACTTGTCCCTCTTTATTTCATTCTTTCCCATTTCTTGATTCCTGTTCATCTGATGAGTTTGAAGATTTCCAATAAAGGCATCCTTTCTCAACACTTTCAGGTCCTTTACTGCAGTGATAACATCAAACTTACTGGCCCAAGACTTAGGAAGAATTCTGAGCATCATCCTGACTTGTTTATGATTGTCCTTCCTTCAGGTTTAGTGGAGCAACCATTCTTCCACAGGATTCTCTTTAGGTGTTAACCAGTTAGAGAGACTAGGCTCTGATACCAATTGTTGGAATGTATGCGTCCATTATCAGTCAACGGACTAGGTCCCTTGACTCATCAAGACCAGTAACTAAAATAAAAGTGCGGAAAATAAATAGGTCAAAGTAAATCAGGCACAAGGATTTTACGTGGAAATGCCCTTGCTCAAGGGCATTGAAAACCACGACCTGTACTCACAAGATTTCAACCCAAACTCCGTTTCACTTAAACGGAGCAATGATTCAGATTACAGAATCCTGTAACATAGGAATTTACCTATAAATCACTTCCCCCTCAATGTAGCAACTCTACTAAATAGAAAGAACTAAGCAATAACTTTATTGCCCACTAAACCACCCAACTCTAGATGATTTAGACTTCTACTAAGCAACAAATTTGTTGCCCACTAAACCACCTAACTCTAGATGATTTAGAATTCAACTAAGCAACAACAATGTTGCCCACTAAACCACCTAACTATAGATGATTTAGACTTCAACTAAGCCACAACAATGTTGCCCACTAAATCAATCAACTCTATCTGATTTAGACTTTTTTTCTTGAAATGAACAAAGATCTAATTCATTTATAGATTAGGTATGGTCATTTAGGCTCAGTGACTTTCATCCTCATGAAATGTGGTGCTCACAACACTTCTTTTCCTTTTCCTTCATCATTCTCTTTAGTGCTCATAAGTCATCCTAATATTCACTTTCCATGGACTGTTTGGGAACCCCATTTCTTTTGTACTTTATTCCACAACTTTCTTTTTCTTTCTCTTTTTTTTTCTTTTTTTTATATGGAGAGGTTCCATTTTTCTTCAAAACCATGGGTAAGGGGGACTTCCCTTGCACTTCTTGACTTTCCCTTATCTTTTCACCACACCCCCAACTTAGGCTTTTGGCCTAAGTTGGCTATTTAACTAACCACAACTTCATGAGGATTATGGGTGATGGATAAAGAAATGTTATGATTTCATCAAGTTTCTTCCAAAGAAAGGTAAGGCTCAAGGGGTGTTCAAAAGAGATTCACACACTCACAGGGTAGGTCACAAAAGAGCTATATGTCAATAAGTTCACACTCTTAGAATTTGCCTAAGATCATATCAAAAGATAGCATCACTTACTTGACCGGACCAACGGGGAAAATTCTAGGATCTATCATGCATTGTTCAAAGTAAGCTCATCACACTAGTCATTGACACTACATTCAAACAAGAATCCACACTTTCGCTAGCGTGCAATGATCATCACAAGAGACTCAATTCGATACTAGACTAGTCATAACGAGATGCAAAGAGTTCACATATGGTCTATGCAACTTCCTTTAGCCTCATTATAGTCGCGCATTCATGTTCGTTCGATTGAGAGAACTATTTAAGTCATCGATATTAATCGAAACCGAGACTTAAATTTTGCAAAGAATAGCCATTTTCAACACACGAGAGGTGGCAAAAAAATTTGGAAGGGTCAAAATCATTTTGCAATTTTAACATAAAAGGAGCCATAAGATCAAACATCCACAGAAACAGTGTAAACACAATTTAAGTACAAAACCCAAATATAAAAAAAACGCGAGAATCAATAGCACTCAAAGGTGGGCCTCACCCCACCACGAATAAAAACATTTGTCCTCAAATGCAAATAACACAGAATCCAAAATGTAAAATAAAGAAAGACAGAGAGGGAGGTAAAGAGGTGATCCTGGCTAATCTGTCGCTCCATCTGCCTGGGCTTCAGTGCCCGGAGTGACTCCAGAAGGGCCAGCTCCATCGAATCCAGCAATGGGTGCTAAGAAAGCCTGCACGGCAGGATCTATCATGATTGCTTCCATCTTGGTCAGGTCTTCATCTGTAGCTCCCTCAGTCTCCTCATGCATCTCTTAATCAGTCTCTGCTTCTGACTCAGGATCGGCTGTCTGCTTCATTCTATCCCCATGTCTAGTGATGGTCAGAGGCATCTCAGATACGTCTGGAATTTCCACTATTCCAAACACCATGGATACATCGGTGGACTTCAGGTGGTTTACATCTTTTCGCAGCTCAGCAATGCCAACTTTTAAAGCTATCACCTCCTCTATGGCCCCTTGGTTGTGCTCACACCCCGCTATCCCGGCTGTTAGGGGATCAATGATAGTGTTCAGAGGTGTCACAGCATCGGCTAGGGCTATCTGGATCATTCTTGGAACAAAGGCCTCTAGACTGGCAGCCCGACGATCAACAAAAAGGGTTAGTTGTCCCATCCAAAGTAGGAAATCCTAGGTGAGTGGAGGTCGGGAGACAGCAACAGCAGATCTAGGAGGTAGTTCAGCAGGAGAAGAACCTGGAGTATAATCAGAAGAAGTAGCAATAGGGATACCTTAAGACCTAGAGGCTGAAGTAGACAAAAATGCCTCTACAAGTGCTGATTTTGTGTCCATCGGGGCTGCATTATTCTTTTCCTTCTGATCTTTAAGCTACTCAGCTTCGATCCTCCAGATATCAGTGGAGGATGTGGGAATCACTTCCACATCTTTCTTTGCATCTCTTGGTACCCGAGCCCTTCTACAGAACTCGATGATCAATACCGAGAAAGGAGGAGAGGTACGGGTCTACTTTGCACGCGTATGAATCTCTGAAGCCATGATCATCACCAAATTTATTCTAGTATTCTCCATGATGCAACCCAAATAGGTTGCTTTAGCAAGGTGAAGAATCGACTCATTCTGGGATGGCATAATTATACTGCTGATAAAACTGAACCAGTAGCTTGCAGCTACATTCAAGTCTTTCTTTTCAATTGGAGTCCCTTCTGCCAACCACTTTGGCAAACCGTCTGAAATTAGTGGGGCTAACCACTTTTTCATTGTGTCCAGGTTCTCTTTTTTGATCAAGTACTGGCAGTGATCCTCAATACTCGTGAACATGCCCAAGATTGTGTTGATGGCCTCACTATCACAAATAACCTTCCTTCCTATCACAACCACATAGTCGACTTCTTTGAACGTTGATATTAGCCTCTTCCTCTGGGGTACCAGTGCACTATAAAATTATCTAATACATCTTGGTATATAAGAGCCATGGGGTTTTGTGAAGATTGGAACTTGTGGCGCTTCAGGAACTCCGTTATCTCTGGGTACCTGTCGATAACCCCATCTATGGACATACGTTTTTCCACTAGGATTGTCCTCAGCCCCTCAGCCTTCGATCTATGCATTGACTTAGGTGGAGGACCTTGTACAGGAGGTGCCTGCACTATTGCTTGTTCTGGATCTGGAAGTGTAGGAGTGGTAGACTGCGGACTCTTAATGCTATATGGATCATTTAGCCTCTTAGATCGCAATTCAGCTCTTTGTGCTATTGTGGGCTCATCCTCATTAGATTCTATGTGCAATGTTCATCACAAGAGACTCTTTCAATAACTGGCTAGTCACAACAGATGCAAAAAAGTTCACATATTATCTATGTAACTTTATTATGCCTCATCGTAGCCGCACATTCATTTTTGTTCGATTGAGAGCACTATTCAAGTCATCGGTATTGATCACAATCGACACTCAAATTTTCTCAAAAACAACCATAATTAAATACATAAGAGGTGGCAATTTTTTTTAAAAAAAGGGTTCAAAAACCATTTGCAATTAAAACAATGAGCCACAAGCTCAAATATCCACAACACAGTGCCAAAACACAATAGATAGCACAAAACCCAATATATACAAAAAAATATCATCAACACAAGAGGTAGGTATGGAATACCTCACCCCACTACAAACAACAAGCAAATTGTCCTCAAATGCAATAAAAACACTGAAAATAAATAAAAGTGACAGAGAGGGAAGTAAATAGAAGTTTTGTCTACGCAGTAGCTCCATCTGTCGGGGGTTCAGTGCCTGGGGTAATAGCAACCGCACTCGATCTACTAGGACCTACCATGCATGTCTCTGTCAGTGGTGTCTGAATCACTGATTGTACAATCGTCTCCTCAAGGTCAAACAGGTCTCCATAGATGGTCTCATATCTCACCTCAATTTGTTCCTCATCGGTCTCTGCCTCCAACTCATCAACTACCACATCATGTGTCGGCACAGCTCCGGTGGTGACCGAAGGAATCTCAGAACTGGTCGAGACCTCCACATCGTCTGCTGCCCCCAATAATGAAGTGAAGTCAGTGGACTTCAAGTAGTCCATTCCCTTCCTCAGATCTGTAACCTCGGCTTTCAAAGTCGTAACCTCAGAAGACTCATCTGTCAACGCTCACAAGTAGCGACTCTCACCGTTAAATAATTAATAGAGGTCTGGAGAGGTGTCAATGTAGCAAGAATAACACTCTCAATCATCTATGGTACCACAGCCTCCAATCGAGTCGCCCTCACATCCGTTGAATGGGCTAAGTGCCCCATCTTCAGGATCATAGCCTGAGTAATCTTGGCGGGCTGGAAAGTGGCAGAAGTACTAGGAGATGAGGGGATCTAGCAAGCCCTTGAGCTCATCCAAGGGTGTCGTAGTGGTAGCCATATTGGGGTAGTCAAAGTCTGACCCTCTATCAAATACCACGTTGATATGATCATGGCTACATTGCACTACTGTCCTCTGTACCATGATGGACCCCACTGGTCTAAAAGTATTGGCCTTGTTCTTTTCCTTAGGGACAAGGTCACCATATGCCGAGTAAAGCTCTCGAACCCATGTAGGAATATAGGGGCCTCAGGGCTTGGTAAACTGCTCAAAGCGATGATACTGGAGTGTATCCCCTCACCTTGGAGTATCTGCCATCTAGGACCTCTGTGGAAAGTAGCTACTCCTCAAGAATAGTCCACAACCCATCAACTTTTAATCTGTTGAGTAGCCTGGGAGGAGGAATCTGCATTGGTGGCATTGGGGCCACAGGTGGTGTCGGAGCTGGCAATGTATCAGTTGTAGGAGGGGTAGCTGCTGGAGCCCTCGATGAGTCTGGGCGATATCTAGCACGAATCTCTGCCCGCCGAGACTGTAGTGGCTGGTCATCTTCCGCCTCAGATAATGCAGCTTGGAAGTCAAAGGACTCTCCCTCGCTGCCGGAGTTGTGCTCCAAAACATCAGATATGGGCCTCTTGCCTCTGTCTTTTCCTTCCTTTGCAGGTTCTTTCCTTTCCTTTTTAGCAGGATTTGCTCCCCCTTCATTTATCACTATGCCTCGTGCTATTTTACGGGGTGGCATGTCGATGTTGGTTCTAGCCATATCTGCAAAAACATCAAAAAGAGTTAGATTAATTTCAAGGAAAGTTGCAGAAAAATAGTTACAGACAGACTCGCCAAACCGATCGGCGAGTCGCCGAATCACTTTGGCGAGCCAAATCAGGCTCGCCGAAAGGATTGGCTAAAACATTCTCAGAAAATTGGCATGTCGGTGATGGGAGGGGACTTTTGGTGAATCGCCGACAGCATTTGGCGAGCACAAACCAGCCCACCGAAAGTTACAGTGCATTTTAGGGGTTAGAGGCGCAGAAAGGGCGATCAAAGAAGACTTTCAGCGAGTCGTCGAGTGCATTCGGTGAACTCAGGCTTCTCGCCAAAAGTTACAGAACCCAAACTCAAGATTAATCATGAAATTAAAGGCAATCTAGGGGGATTCGGCGAACCGCCGAATGTTTCGGCGAGCTCGGCTCAACTCGCCAAACTTTCCAACGTGCCTACTTTCAACCCCAACTTCCAAATTCAACCCCGCATCCCCCAAAAACAAAATCAAAGCATACACTATTTCAATTACACTAAGCCCCATAAGACCCATGCCGTCGGGTTTTTAGACTTCTCTCGGTTTGGCAAAATTTGGCCATTTGACGACTTTAGCCCTAAAGAATGACGTCAACCACTCAATCTTCATGAAAAATAAGTCATTTAGCATAATTAAGGGATACTCAGACTTCACCCGACTAGACCCAACAATAAATTAGCACAACCCAACAATTTTGACCAATTTTTACCGCACGAAAATTCCAGAAATCAACAATTAATCAATTTAGGCAAGATATTCAAATTAAATTCGGCAAATAAGCACACAATCATGGATTCAGAGAGGCCCAGCACATATTACTAGGATTAAACAATTGCAAATGAGTAAAAATCGCTAAATATGAGTTCGGGGTTCATAAAACCAACCTTTTATGCCGAATAAAAAAGTTGAAATGCTAGGCGGCAAAGATATCCAATTTTGAACACACAATCTATAACACACCATATCCGAAAATAGAACTTAATGCAGATTTCCAGAAGTTGCAGGTGCAACCCACGGTTTCCACCCATGGACCGTAGGGTTACCCACGGCCCGTGCTGGTGGTCTGTGGTTCACATCTGAAACCCTCCCCAGAAATTCATATTAAAACCATTCTAAGGCATGACCCACGGACTGAATTGACGGATCGTGAATCCATCGACGGATAGTTGATCAGTCCGTAGGTCGAGGCCCTCATAACCTGGTTTCTAAATTTGATCAACGGATTGACTTGACGGATCATGGATCCATCGATGGATCGTCGATTGGTCCGTAGGTCGCGACCCTCAGAACCTGGTCTCTGAAGTCATCGACGGAGTGACAGGACGGATCGTGGATCCATCGATAGATCGTCGATCAGTCCGTAGGTCGCTTCAGCATATTTTAAGTAAGGGGTCTTTTGGTCGTTTCCTTATGCGTTGGACCCTTAAGCTACGTCGTTTAGACCCTAAATTATGAGGTTTTAGTCAGTTTAAGCCTAGAAACATAACTATAATTTACCTAAGTCAAATCATTAATCAAAACATAAAAAATTAGAACGCTAAGAGGAGAAAGAGGTTAAGAACCCTAGTTCAAGAACGTAGTAAGTTTTCTTCATTTCCAGTGCTGAAATCAAAAGATTTCTCAGTGAAATTCGTCACCAGGCATGTGGGATTTTACTAGTGGGTTCCTTTCACCCATTAGGTCCCTAGTTTTCAGTCAGTTTCTTGATTCCCTTATCATGAATAGACCTAGGATTTCTCGAATGTTAGAATTATTGGGTTCTTAGCTATTAGAATGAACCAAATCAGATTAGTATGTTAATATTCAGTTTATTGCATGAATTCCAGAACCCTAGCTACGTATTTCTTTAGTTCTTGAATTACACATGTTGGGTCAGATATTTCAGTCATTCAGTTATACATGCCTCAGTTATTAATGCATCAATATCAGTTTAATTGTTCTATTCTCAGTTTGCATGTTCAGTTCGAGCTATCCAATAACTTACAGAAATTTAGTCATAATGTGTTAATCACTTAATCTATTGAGAGTAGCATAATACAGAGTTGGACTAGGGTTCAGCGTACCCATATAGTCCCAGAACTACGAGCCACGTAGGTGTAAGTCCCCTCTGTGGGCAATATCAGTTAGTGATCATGCCAGCATGCCTCTATACCTTTTGTCGGGTATATTGGGTCCTCTCGATGGGGCGTATACATCGGACTCCACATTTAACTCATGTGGTTTTATTATCGGTTGTTAGTAGCTCCCACAGTACAGTCAGACTCTGTTGCATTGACCATATTTCAGTACAGTTTAGTATTTAGTCTCAGCATGTTATAAATTGGTCATTGCATTCAGTTAGCTCAGTATTCAGTATCTATATCATGTTCAGATTATATCATTGCCTATTTGCTTTGTTCAGTTATATGTTATTTCAGTTGTATTTTATCCTGCATGCTCAGTACCATTCAAGTACTGACGCATACGTGCGCTACATCTTCTCGTGATGTAGGTTCAGGTTCTCAGGATCCAGATCACTCTTACATCGGTTCCCGATCTCCAGTTCAGCGTAATCAGTGGTAAGTCCTCATTCTCCGAGGACAATAGTCATGAGTTTCTTTCATTATTTTTAGTCCTTTAGTTTCAGTTTTGCTAGACTTAGTTGGGGCCTGTCCCAGCATTTCTAGTCAGTTAGAGGCTATTTTCAGACATAGTTAGATTCAGCTTAGTATTGAGTTAATATCTTCTTTGTATTAAACTCATCAGTTATCATTTATCTTAGTTGTATATGGGTATTCCCCATCTTTTCATTTTAAATTATGATTTAGCTTCCGCATCAGTTTATTATCTTTAATATGCTCATGATCATGCCAGCAGGATTAGCTTGGGATCACCTATGGTCCTAGGTCCCGTGTCTGCATCTCGAAGGTAGCTCTGTGCGTGACAAACTTGGTATCAAATCACTAGGTTTAAGTGTCCTAGGATGTCTAAAATGCCGCACTAAGTAGAGTCCTTTTCATGGGTGTGAAGTGCACTACATCTAATGAGAAGGAGGCTATGAAGTATTTTAGGAAAACTTCACTGTCTTGATACTCTTATCGTGCGTAAGGTATGATCTAATTCCATTCTAATTTGACGTTCTACATTTCAGATCATGCCTCCTCATAGAGCTAACGCCAGGAATGCAAACGCAACTCCTCTAGTCCTTGATCAAGAAGTGTCAAATGCATAGTTCAGGAAAACCATTCAGATGTTGGCTTAGAGTGTGGCCAACCAAAACAATCAGCGGGCTCCAGTTCCGGAAAATGCCAATGTTGGGTCATCTGCTACCAGGGTGCGAGACTTTGTTAGGATGAATCTGCCAGAGTTCTTAGGAACGCAAGTTGGAGAAGATCCCCAAAACTTCATTGATGAGGTCAAGAAGATCTTTGAAGTGATGCAGGTAATTGAGAATGATCGGGTTGAGTTAACATCTTACCAACTGAAAGATGTTTCTCATATCTGGTATACTCAGTGGAAGGAAAACCGGGATACAAATGCAGCTCCTATTACTTTGGATTGTTTCAGCGAAACCTTTCTGGACAGGTTTTTCTCCATAGATTTGAGAGAAGCAAGGGACCCAGGAATTTATGAACTTAAGGCAGGGTAATATGACGGTCCAAGAGTATGGGCTCAAGTTTAACCAACTCTCTAGGTATGCTTCTCACATGGTTGTTGACTCCAGGGCTCAGATGAATAAGTTTCTTTATGGGGTGTCAGACTTAGTGAAAACAGAGTGTATAAATGTTATGTTGTTGGGACACATGAACATCTCTAGGCTTATGACTCATGCTCAGCAGGTTGAGGGTGATAAGCTTATGGAACAGGCTAAGGTGACTAAGAAAGCAAGAACAGGTAACTACGAGTATTTCCAACAGAAATTGGGTACTGGAAATCGCTCGCAGTTTCAGCAGAAGTCTTCGACTCAAGCCCCTTCATCAGCTAGTGTTCCATCCTCCAGGTTCAAGAATAATCAGAAAGGTGGAGCATCAGGCTCTAAGTCTCAAGATAGTGTTTCAGGCACCAAAACTTACCCAACTTTCCCGAAATGCAGTAAGAACGATCCGGGCGAGTGCCTTGCAGGTAAGGAAGAATGTTTTGGGTGTGGTCAGTCTAGTCATAGATTGAAGGATTGTCCTTCTAGACAGGGTCAAGGAGGAAATAATGGTAGAGCTCCGTCTACAACTTTAGCAGCACCAGCAGGTCACCCGACTCAGCAGGGTAACTCATCTGGTACAGGTGGCGGACAGCGCCAAAACAGGCTCTATGCTCTTCAGGCTCGTCAAGATCAGGAAGATTCTCTTGATGTAGTCACTGGTACGTTACGAGTCTTTCATCTTGATGTTTATGCATTGTTAGATCCAGGGGCTACTTTGTCTTTTGTAACTCTTTACATAGCAGTCCAATTCAGTGTTTTCCCATAAACTCTTTCAGAACCCTTCTCAGTCTCTACTCCAGTCGGTGACCCAGTTATAGCTAGACGGGTATACATAAATTTCCCTATCACAGTCTCTCTGAAAGTCACCTCAGCAGATCTTGTAGAGTTAGAAATGGTAGACTTTGATGTCATTCTAGGCATGGATTGGTTACATTCCTGTTATTCTTCAGTCGATTGTAGAACTAGGATTGTTCGTTTTTAGTTTCCAGACGAACCAATCTTAGAATGGAAGGGTAGTAGCTTAGCGTCTATGGGTCGATTCATTTCTTACCTTAAGGCCAGAAAGATGATCTCTAAGGGTTATCTCTATCATTTAGTTCGAGTTAAGGATTCTAGCTCCGCAACACCAACTCTTGAGTCAGTTCCAGTGGTTAATGAGTTTCCAAAAGTGTTTCCATATGATCTTCCTGGAGTTCCTCCCGAAAGGGAAATTGACTTTGGAATTGATCTCCTTCCAGATACCCAGCCTATCTCTATTACTCCTTACAGAATGGCTCCAGCTGAGCTCAAGGAATTGAAAGAGTAGTTGAATGACCTTCTAGATAAAGGCATTATCAGACCTAGTATTTCACCTTGGGTGCACCAGTGTTGTTCGTAAAGAAGAAAGATGGTTCTATCAGAATGTGCATTGACTATAGGCAGTTGAACACGGTCACAATCAAGAATAAGTATCCCATCCCCAGGATTGATGACTTGTTCGACCAACTTCAGGGTGCTAGTCATTTCTCAAAGATAGACCTCAGATCAGGTTATCATCAGCTTAAAGTCATAGATAGTGACATTCCGAAGACAGCCTTCAGAACTCGGTATGGTCATTATGAATTTGTAGTCATGTCATTTGGACTAACCAATGCTACTGCAGCTTTCATGAATTTGATGAACAGAGTGTTCAAGCAGTACTTGAACTTGTTCGTTATCACCTTTATTGATGATATCCTCATTTACTCTAGGAATAAGGAAGAACATGCGAGTCATTTGAGAGTTGTTCTGCAAACTCTCAAAGATCGCCAACTATTTGCAAAATTTAACAAGTGCGAGTTTTGGTTACAATCAGTTGCCTTCCTTGGGCATATTGTGTCTAGTGAAGGAATTCGAGTAGATTCCCAGAAGATAGAAGCAGTGAAACAGTGGCCCAGACCAACCTCTTCTATAGATCTCAGAAGTTTCTTAGGTCTAGCGAGCTATTATAGACGGTTCGTGGAAGGATTTTCATCCATAGCCTCACCATTGACTAGGTTGACTCAGAAGAAGGTTAAGTTCCAGTGGTCAGATGATTTTGAGAAAAGCTTTGCAGAACTGAAAACTAGGTTGACTACAGCTCCTGTCCTGACTCTACCAGAGGGTTCAGATGGTTATGTGATATATTGTGATGCATACAGGGTCGTACTAGGTTGTGTTAATGTAGTGGGGTAAGGTTATAGCTTACGCTTCCAGACAGCTTAAGGTGCATAAGAAGAATTATCCGACTCATGACCTCGAGCTTGCAGCAGTGGTGTTTGCACTCAAGATTTGGAGACACTACTTGTATGGTGTTCATGTATATGTGTTCACAGACCATAAGAGCCTCTAGTATGTATTCACCCAGAAAGAGTTGAATCTTCGCTAGAGAAGGTGGCTTGAGTTCCTCAAAGATTATGATATGAGCGTGCATTACCATTCGGGAAAGGCGAATGTAGTAGCAGATGCTCTTAGTAGATTATCCATGGGTAGTGTAGCACATATTGAGGAAGAAAGAAGAGAGCTAGTAAAGGATGTTCACAGACTTGCTCGCCTAGGAGTTTATCTTATGAGCATATCAGATGGTGGTGTAACGGTTCAGAATGGGGCAGAATCTTCGTTTGTAGAAAGGGTTAAGGAAAAGCAAGACAGTGATCCAATCTTGTTTGAACTTAAGGGTGCAGTCCACAATCAGAGAGTGGAGGTTTTCTCCCAAGGGGGAGATGGTGTACTTCGCTATTAGGGTAGATTGTGTGTTCCTAATGTGGGTGAATTGAGACAGCATATTCTTGCAGAGGCCCATAACTCCAGATATTCTATTCATCCAGGTGCCACTAAGATGTACCGCGATCTGTGGGAAGTCTATTGGTG
>JAJOOO010009692.1:0-18899 GCA_029582685.1 Solanum piurae | reverse complement strand
TCTTAAACTGCATTCTAAGTCAAAATAGAAAAAACAAATTAAAACGGAGAGATTAATATTTTTTTATTTATCACACACATAAAAATTCGAACTAAGAAACATTTTTCATAATTACATGAAGTTCAATATATGTATATTTTATCTTAATGAACATAATTTTCTTAGCATGATACAATATATATTTCTATTCTCTTTACACAAAGAATACTTATTATTTCTCTTCAATGTTTGATTTGCAAAATTTTAAAACTATTTATTTTAAGAAAATTTTGGTAAAAATGACAAAAGTGCCCTTGGTCGTCCTCCCCTTCATGTTTCTATATAATATAGATAGAAAAATAGAAATATATATATCTATTATGTTATGTTTTTGCTAATACGGAATGTTGTGTCTAGTGTATATATTTATATATATATATATATAATAGCCTTTTATATGAAATTAATTGTTTTTCGTAAATATTATGAATATAAATTATTTATGAATTTAAGAAGGAATAACAAAATACAACAATTGAGTAGATTGGATGTTACACTACTTTAAGAAAAAGAAAAAAGGTACTCTATATGATTTTTGAATGTTATAACTTATTACTCCCTTCATTCCATATTAATTTAATTTTTGAGGCATTTTCTATTTTTCAATTTAACTTAATTGTTCAGTTTTCAAGACTACCTTTAGAGTGTTCTTCCAATTTTACCGTTCATTAGTTAGTATTGGAATTAGTGATTAATTAATATTTAGTTATTTTAATTATATTAATTATAAATTTGACAATAATTAATAAGGATAAAATGGAAAATTATATTCAATTTATGTCTTAATTTACTTTTCTTATAAGGTGTGAAACACCTCAAAAATTAAATTAATATGGAATTGAGGGAAAAGTAAGCAAACTTCTGTGATAACTTTGAAGACAATAATGGGCCCTACATTTATAGAAGTCGATGTGATTTGTTTTACTCTTCTAATGTGTGGATAGCCATGTGGCCTCAAGAATATGCTAGAATTTGGGTGGTTTTTCTGGAATTTCAGTACTTCCCATGCACGAAGTACAATTGCTATTAAGCTATACATTTTACTTATTTACGAATTTATCCTTGGTCTTCCTCCTCTTCATGTTTCTATATAATAGAAATAGAAATAATATAGTCACATAGGTAGATATTATTTAGTAATAAAAGACTCATTTACCCTTGGTTTCATCCCAAGAAAGTGAAGTGTGTAATTTGGGTTTCTTCCCGATCGATTTTAAGAAGATGGAGCTATTGCTTTGGATCTTCTCTTTCTACTATTCCTATTTTTATTTTATTTTTTCATTTAAAACAAAAATAAAAATTGATAATAGCCTGGCAACTACCTAAAAGAGGTGAAATGAGAGCTTCTACAACTATGTTGAATGTGTGGGAATAAAAGTCAAAACAAGAAATTGATTATATCCACTAAATTATATTTTTGCCACTATCTCATACATTAATTACCATTTTGTCATTGGTCGTCCTGATCGTCTTCTATTTAATATATTTAATATAATAGATATATATATATATATATATAATAAAAATATAGAACAAAATATATGGTCCTCACAAATATCCCAGCATGGCTTTTATAAGAATATTTTTCTTTAATTTTGGACACATTTGTCTTTTATCAGACGTGTATTCAATAAATACTCATGTGTGAGTAGGTAATTTAGAAAGTGTTACTTTATTTATTTCAATTTATGTTACAAACTTTTTTAGGTAGTCCTGCAAATAATGATAATACTTTTTTTTATAGATATTTTGAAATAATTTAACTTGTAAAAATATTGTTTTAAGAATGATTTTTCTTTTAAAAAGAGAAAATAATTTATAATCATAGAAATATCGATGATTAATTAGCTTTAAGATCATAAATTTAAAAGTGGGTAGATAATTTTGAAAAGGTTACCATAAGGAATTTGTTACTCCATCTATTACAATTTATTGTTACATTTTTTTTAGCTAGTCCTGAAAATAATAATAGTACTTTTCTATATATATTTTAAAATAATTTAACTTATAAAAATCTCATTCTAAGAAAGAAAAATAATAAGTAATTTATAATCATAGAAAAAATTGACATTAAAATTTCTGAATTTTTTAAAATTTGAAAAATATCAAAAAATATTTTCACTCCAAATTACTTATAAAAATTCAAAAGCAACTTCAATTTGTATTCATGACCACACACTTTTAAGGAGTGTTTGACCATGAAAATAGTGAGTATTTGATTTTTTTTTCATATTAATGTGTTCTTAACTTGATCTCAGTTTGCATTATCTATGTTCTTCAACTTCTGGTGTGTACAAGTAGATACTTAAACTAGTATAAAATCGAACAAGTAGACACAAGTATCCTACATGACATAATATATACATACAAGACACCACATAGAAAAAATGTGTCTACTTGTGTCCATCCAAAATTGATGGACATAAATAACAGCTAAAGTAAAGAATACATATGACATTTGATAAAAGTAATTTTTCTTTTAAAAGTGAAAAATAATATTTTAAAATTATTAATCTATAAAGTCTTCAGGAAAACATTTTTTAACATACCAAAAAGCAGCATCTTTTATAACAAAAAATGTATGTGTGTGTGTGGGGTGATGGTGAGATCAATTGAAAAATCGTCAATATTAACGCATTATAAAAACTAAAGAGTGTGAGGAAAATTTTGAATTTAAACAAGATGGGTATTCACATTTCGCAACACAAAGCTGAGGCCGGGAGTGAGTAATTAACCACTAGTGCATTGGAGTACTGCATATCTATTTGAACGAGTCATGATCTAATTCAATTTCTATTTTAATTTATTTTAAAATCTTCAATTTTAATTCAACCCGCTCATTTAACACCCTTACCTAAAAACTTCATAAGGAATAGGAAGTTTCATTTCACCCATGTTTGGAAAGTAGAAATGAGAAAATTAAGTAATACAAATAGTTTAATGAAAGTTGTAATATAGGATAAGCTTATACACTAACAAACCTTCCCACAGTAGCCTATTTGAAGAAACATTTTATGGTGGATGCATATCATATTGTCACATTTGTATGAGGAAGATTTTTAATTGAAAAATGTGTCTCACTCTATTACAACTTTTTTCTCTTCTCACCTCTCCACCTTCACCTTCTTCCATTTGCCCCCCTCCCGCTAACATAAATACTTTTTATTTTTTAAATTTATTTACATATATTTCATGCGTAAATTACAATAATATAATGACAAATCAAGTCACAGTGAAAACTGAAAACTAGTACTAATGTCCTTGAAATGTTTGACAAAATCAAGGCACATAGTCAAAAGTAGTACTACTATGCTTAAGTTAATATTTTCTTCTTTTTTCTCTCTAACATCACTTATCCAATCCCACTCTATTGTGTATTTTGTTTCTCTTTCTTTTTTAGACTCAATTTTCATTTGTCAAAAATCAAATAAAGATAAATTGATTAATTCTAGGTAATTCAGATTTAAATTCAAACAACTAATAAAATGTCTAAAAAAGAATTAATCAAAACATACGCTCTTGACCTCATATAAATTTGACTATATGCAATGAAATTATGTGTAAATAAAATAAAATAATTCGATGTTAGCTGGAGGGGTAAATTAAAGTAATGTTAATTGTTTCTTGTTCAAGTTTTAACATGTGAAATAAATAGGTTGATGCCTGTTATACTTTTAAGTATTGTCGTCCTAGAATATTACTAATTCAAAATGACTTAATTTCTGTAAGATAATCTCGAGGCATGACGTTTGTTGTAGATAGTGCTTGGAAGTTTCCTTTGATTTTCCCCCTATGTACAGATCCTTTTCAATCATCTATCGTAAGATAACCGTACTTATCACAAGAAAGAGTGTACTTTTCTATTTTATGCTAAATCCCCCAAAAAACTAGTGTGCAGCGTACAGCGACAGTAGTGCTGATCAAAGCTAGGATGAAGATAATGGATCAGACATTGAAGCTCAGGGGAGTTCCCCGCTGCTAATGAATGGTGAATTCCGTAATTCTACGTTGATCATGAGAGGTTGGCGCTCATTCTCCGATCTACTTACAAGTTCGTCCAAGCTGGAGCAAGAATACCATCTCTTTCACGAATCTCATCGTCTTCCTTATCCTCCACCACAACCTTTTATACTCCTCTTCCCAGCTTTAATCTTAAACATGGAGTAAGTATATACACACACGTAGTTATTAATTATATATTCTCTCTCTCTCTCTCTCTCTCTCTCTCTCTCTCTCTCTAATTAGGATGCGGTAGGTGGTGAAGATGAAATTATGGCTGATGTTAATACTGTACAATCAAACAATGATTGAGCTTCAGCCTCATGATCAAAGTACTCATCAGCAATGCCTACAAATTAGTGAAGAGATTGTGAAGGAGAAGAAGTTGGATTGGAGTGATATTCATTATGTTGACAAGGGAATTCATGTTGGAGACAGTTCTGGTCGTCACATGCTGATCTTCACAGGGTACATGATCCGACAATTGGTATGCAAGGAACCAACTATTTTTCTCCTTGCAATATTGTCGCTTGCCTTTGGAATCAAAGAAGAAGGTGTGCAGAATGGTTGGTTTGAAGGAGCACTTCTGGTTGTGATTGTTTCGTTTAAGTTTGCACGAAGGTGGTACAAAAGACACCTTTGGAAGAAGCAAAAAGAAAGGAAGAATTACCCCCTGTTGATTTCTGAAACGGACTCCAGCTTTTGTGCCTGTTTTGACAAGTTGAACAATTATATACATATTAGTGGAGAGAAGATGATATTTACCTCGGAAGAAGATGTTGAAGTGCTTCGTGCCATTGGTGATGAAACAGGATTGCTCAACTCACATAATGCTCTAGTAGTTAGGGGTGAAGATGCTACGAAGGAAAGTGTTGAGAAAATTTGCATTATGGGAAATTCCTCTCCCACACACAAGCTTCTTTTAATAGAGGAGTTGAAGAAAAGAGGAGAAGTGGTGGCTGTGGTAGGAGAACAAGCATCTGAAAGTAATGTGGTTCTTGAAGCAGCTCATTTTGGCCTGCCTGTGGTGACTAACTGGCCTGAAACTATAACTTATGTGATAAACAGCATCAGGGGAGGAAGAATTGTTTGTGAGAATCTGAGGCAACTCATCCAAGTTGAGGTAATCCTGGCAATCAGTAGCTTATTAATAAACTTCATACTGGTTATATTAGACGGAGATGCCCCGTTAACATTCATTCAGTTGGTATGGGTTAACCTTCTTGTTACATTTATTGGAGGGTCAGCTTTGCTAATTACTCAGCAGGCCACAAGAGAACTAAGGGATAAGCTTTCTATCAGACCAAGAAAACTGCCAATTACCAAGGGAATGTTGAGGAACATACTTCTTCAAGCTTCTTATCAGACTGGTATTTTGGTATTCCTTCAACACAAAGGAAGTGCAATCCTAGGCATCACTCCAAAAGTTAACAGATCTAGTCTGTAACGGGTTCGCTCTGTGCCAGCTTTTTAACATATTCAGTGCAAGGGATTTGGAGCAGAGGAATTATTTCAGAGGTCTTGGTCAAAATTACTTGTTTTGGGCATTTTCTGGGATCTATCTTGTGTTGCAGTTTGGATTCATTGAAGTAGAAGTTGTTTTTGTCTTTAGCAACACGGCACAACTGAATTGGAAGCAATGGGTTGAATCCATTTTAATTGGAGTTGTTACATGGTTGCTTGATGTGATAGTAAAATGGGCATCACAATACATAAAGATGGACAAATATTGTGACTGTGGAGTTCTTCACCTAGCTAGAAACTGGGTACAGGATTGGTTTTCCAGAGTCAATTGCTGTGACAGTGGACCAAGATGTACACCAAATCCAACTCTTGCTTCTTTGGATTCTCCAAGATCCTCTAGTGGAAAGGTACTATACAGATTTATCCATACTGCCTAATTATAGAAAATTCAAACAGTCTTTCCTTTTTATTCCTAACACAATATCGATTCAAGTTGTAGTTGTTGTTCTTCTGCAGGGCTGGATAACAAATATAACACATCGTGTTAAACCAACCAAGGATAGAACTAATACTTTGATGGATTAATCAGATGTTGCAGTAGCTTCAATTTTTAGTATATATTTTCAACTGTTTTTATAGGGGTTAGATACACTTGGAGCAACAATAAAGTTGTTTCATGTGACCTATAGGTTATGGGTTCGAACCATACTGGAATCAGCTCATGATGCTTGCATCAAAGTAGGCTGCCCTTTAGGGGCGTTGGCCTTTCCCGGACCTAGTCAATGCGGGATGATCAGGGCACTAGGTTGCCCTTTTTAGTCTGTAGGGGCTAGTTAATTTATGTTAATTCATTTCGTCAAGTTTTTGGTTTCTCATATGTATTGGATGGAGATTAAAAAAAAAAAAAAGGTTTGTTCTTGTTCTCTCGTTCTTCTTTTCACTTTTAACTAAATTCAAGAATGAAACCTTATTATATAGTACTAATATATACAAAAAGCAAGAATTTTATGAATTTCAAACACATGGAAATTTGCTCAAAATCATAAAGGAAGCTAGTCAGGACACATTCTACAAATTGGCTCGTACAAGAAGATAAATATCATATTAATGTAATATGCAAAAATATAGCTTAATTACCTCGATGTATTTTTTCTCAAATTTGGTGTAATGTCTGTAATGTATTAGACAAAGCTCTTGTTGAGGAGAAATTGACAAGCCAGCACTGCCTCGTTCTTTGTTGTATTTCATCCGCTAAAACTTTGTAGAAAATGCACGATGGCTCACAAAAACATTTTACAGAAATTATTAGTACAAATAATAAACATCTAGAAGGTTGTAACTACAAAATATACTTGGATATTAAAAAAAAAATAATCTAAAATGCAATGAAACAATTAACATCTAGGTTTGAAGGTAGAATTGTTCAAACTACAAACCCATATATGTTTGAAGTTTGTAACTTCAACCCCCAATTTTTAACTCCAATCACATGTGCGTGTTTTTGTTGTTAGTTGTATTTACCAATTACTATGTATGTATATCAGGGAGAACAATTGATAAATGTATACCCTATTGTTACATGTAAGGCTACAATTATTGATCGAGTCCAATTAATGAAATCAAAAGAAGTTTTAAATATTTTTTTATTTCTACCCTTAATATTAACTAACTGCATAAAATAGACGTAGTCAAATTTAATGACGATCATAAAAATAATATTAAACTTTGTGATAAATTCATAAAAATATTATTCTATTTATAATATTAATGAGCTTAAAGAAAAAATTATAAATACTTAAGTTAAAAAATAAATTATATATAATATAAATAGGTATTACATATATGTGATATAACAAGGATAAAATAAACAATGCATAGAATAAAGGGGGAGTTTGATTATTGTTCAAAGTTGAGGGAAAGTTTGATTTTTAAAGCAAAGTTGAAGGGTGAATATGTTTATTTTTCAAGTAGTCACTATTTTCATGCATGGTCAAACACTCCCAACAAAAATGTGCGTGCGGTGAAGTGGTGATGGTGGGATCAAATGAAAAATTGTGAATACCGCGTTATAAAAACGAACCAGCGTAAGGAAAATTTTGAACAAAATGAATATTAAACACTTGAACAGCCAAATTTCTAGGAAGCTGCATTTCACCACTTGTTTAGAAAGTAGAAATGACAAGATAAGTTCCACAATAGTTTGACGGAACTGAGTAATACAAACCTTTGCCAAAAAAGTAGCCTATTTGAGTAGAATACTACAATTGAATTTAACAAGCATTTCACTTGCTCAAAAAATTAGCAAAGATTCAATCGTTAATCATATAGTAACGTCGACAGATTCAGATTATAGTATAATAAAAGCAATATTAATGGTTTCTCGTTTAAGTTTTAACATTTGAAATTTGTAACTTTCAAATAAATAGGTTTGCCTATTATACTTTTAACTATATATTGTCGTCTTGATGTTTGAAGGACTAGAATATTAATTCAAATTGACTTCATTTATTAAGGCATATACAGAGGCATGACGTTGTTGGAATAGTAAAGTGCTTGGAATTGGCCGTGTGTCCACTCGGACTTCTCAAACAGCCTACCACAGAGTAAAAGAGGCAATACTCTGTTGGGCAGAGAAGAGCACGGGGATGCAGAGAGACACTTTGGATAAGCAGTTCACCATAGTGAATGACAACGATGATGAGATGAATCCTTTTGAAGGACCTTGTGAAGTCGTCATAGAGAAATATGGAGATAATGGGAAAGAGTACTATTCATATTTCAAGGGCCCTGCTGATTCAATATTGTCAATGTGTTCAAGTTACTATGACATGAAGGGTGAAGTGCAGGATTTGGATGACGGAACAAAGAGTGACATTGCTCAAACTAACAACAACAACATGAATGTAGTTGCATTTGCCTTCAAACACACTCAGGACGTTGTTGAACTTGATGATGAAAATGGCCTAACATTCATTGGTATGTTTGTCTTAGAAGATACTTTCAATCTAGACAACATGAGGCAAGGAATAACAATTCTGAAAGAAGGCGGAGTGAAGATCATATTTGCCTCGGAAGAAGATGTTGAAGTGCTTCGTACCATTGGTGATGAAACAGGATTGCTCAACTCACATGAAGCTCTAGTAGTTAGGGGCGAAGATGCTACGAAGGAAAATGTTGATAAAATTTGCATTATGGGAAATTCCTCTCCCGCACACAAGCTTCTTTTAATAGAGCAGTTGAAGAAAAGAGGAGAAGTGGTGGCTGTGGTAGGAGAACAATATTGAAACTACAGGAATTGCATAACTTAATTTCTTTTACAAATTGTAACTAGTCGTAGTTAATCAGTTAGTTACTTACAGATTAGTTGTTGGTTAGTTAGGCCAGCTATCATGTTAGTTAGTTAGAGCAGTGTATATATACATGTGAAAATGGTGTGTACTGATTAATTCAATATACGATAAAATTTCCTAAAGAGCAGTTATCAATTCTCTCTGCCCTACTTCTCCATTCTTCATTTCTTCTCAATCTGATCATCAAGTTCAGATTTCATCATGGTATCAGAGCCTCGAATTGAAGATTGATTCAAGTCTGTTTATCGATCTTTCCTTCTTCAATCTCTGATTAATCCTTGCTCAAATATCTCTGCAATTTTCACAAAATCATGGCGAACCAAGACACAATTGAGACTATTGAGAAACAACGAAGTCATCCCCTGTATCTTCATCAATCGGATACCCCAGGATCACTGTTGACAAGCATTCAGCTCACAGGAGTGGAAAACTATGCAGTTTGGAGTAGATCGATGCTTCTCACACTCCGAGCTAAGAGCAAACTGGGTTTCGTATATGGAACCTGTAAGAAAAGTGATTATGGAAGCGATTTAGAAGAACATTGGGAGAAATGTAATGCTTTCGTTCTGTCCTGGATTCTCAATTCTGTGTCAAAGGAGCTCATGAGTGGGATTGTGTATGCTACAGATGCAGCAATTGTTTGGGCTGATTTGAAAGAGAGATTCGACAAAGTTGATGGATCAAGAGGTTATCAATTGCATAGGGAAATTTGTACAATTTCTCAAGGTACTTCATCTGTATCTGCTTATTTTACCAGATTGCGTGTACTCTGGGATGAGTTTGATGCACTTGTTCCTCCACCTTTTTGTGGTTGTGATAAATCGAAGGTGTATGCTAGTCATCTTCAGTATATGCGTCTGTTTGCTTTCTTAATGGGATTGAATGAGTCATATAGTCAACAAAGGAGTCAAATACTGATGATGATACCTTTACCATCCCTGAATAAAGCCTACTCAATGATCATTGCTGATGAAAGTCAGAGAATGACAGCAGGTTCATATTCAGGAACTGAATTGGGTGAATCATCGACTGCTCTCTATGTAGGAAGTTCAAGATCTGGGAGATCTAACTATAATTCACAAAGTACTAATCTAGGAAGTATTGGTTATGGTGGTTATCAGCAAGCTGGGAATAATGTCAATTACAACAGTCAGAATGCTTCTCAAAGGAACAAAATGAACTATAACTTGCAATGTGAGGTTTGCAAATTGAAAGGGCACACCAAGGAGACTTGTTACAGAGTAGTTGGGTACCCTCCTGGTCATCCTAAGTTCAGGAAGAAGTCTGGTGGGACAAGGATGGCACATGCTGTTAATTGTGATGATCCTTTTAGTGCAGTTGTGCAAGGCCAAGGTATGCAGAGCATGCAACATCTCATGGATCAGCCTGCATTTACAAATGAGCAGTATAGTCAGATACTGAAATTGCTGAGCAGGGAGAAATGCACTAAAGAACCACCAACCAACACAACAGATGAAGCTCATATGGCAGGTATTGCACATACTTTTATGGTAGATAGTTATAATGATAGTGTTCACAGACACTGGATAGTGGATTCAGGAGAAACTAAGCACATTACCTCAGATCTAAATGCATTGTTTGACATATGTGTATTGCCAAATAGAAAGCAGGTTCATCTACCTAATGGACAAACCACCACAATTTCTCATGTTGGAAAGTATAAGTGGGATGGTAGAGATGTCTTAAAAGATGTGTTGGTAGTGCCTGATTTTAAGTATGATTTACTGTCTGTGTCACAGCTCACCAAACAACTGCAGTGTTCAATCAACTTTTTCCCTGAGTTTTGTGTATTTCAGGACCTCTCCACTGGGAAAGTGAAGGGGATTGGTAAGGAAACTGGAGGTCTCTATATTCTGCTGGACAGCAATAAGCATCATGACACCAATAAAGGACCAAGGTTAATGGCTGTTAATGTACAAAATGCTGGAGAAGACACGTTGTGGCACAAAAGATTGGGTCATCCATCTATGAATGTTCTCAGGAAGATGTCATTGACACTGGAAGGACAGGACAACATCATTAGGGATATATGTAAAGTTTGCCCTCTGGCAAAACAAACTAGGCTGCCATTTTCTTTGAGTTGTACTAGAAGTGGTAGTATCTTTGATATGGTGCATTTGGATGTATGGGGTCCCTATAAAACAGCTACTCACAATGGTTATAGATATTTTCTGACATTAGTTGATGATTACAGCAGGATGACATGGTTGTATTTGCTCAGATTGAAATCAGATGTTATCACTATATTGAAGAAGTTTCTATCCATGGTAAAAACTCAATTTGCAGCTTATGTGAAAATTTTTAGGTCTGACAATGGGAGTGAGTTTTTTAATAAAGAATGCAACACTTTGTTTGAATGTTTAGGAATCATACATCAAAGTAGTTGTCCTCACACACCACAGCAAAATGGTGTTGTGGAAAGGAAACATAGACATATACTAGAGGTAGCTAGAGCCCTCAGATTCCAAGGAGTTATTCCTATAAGATTTTGGGGTGAATGTGTCCTAACTGCAGTTTATTTGATAAACAGGTTGCCTACAACAGTGCTTAAAGGAAAATCTCCATATGAGTTGTTTCATAAACACAAACATGTAATTGCACACCTGAAAGTACTTGGTTGTTTGTGCTATGCAACTAAAGTTGTCAAAGTTGATAAATTCTCACCTAGAGCTACTGCTTGTGCATTGTTAGGATACTCCACAACACAAAAGGGGTATATTCTTTTTGATCTACATGACAAAAGGTTCTTTGTTAGTAGAGATGTAGTTTTTTATGAAAATGAGTTTCCATTTAAAGGTGGCTCATCACAGAATTTACTCTATCCTCCTACTCTGTCTATTGTCCCTTCTTATTTGGATGAGAGTGAGGATGAGACCTTGATTCATGATGAACCTTCAGTAGACTTCAATGCTAATAATGAGAGATCCCCAGATAGTGCAGCAAGAGATGTTATCATAAATCCAGACCCTCCATCAGATTTGCCTCCACATGATATGCATGATTTAAGTTTAGTTCCAGAATTACCTGCTCCTCATGTTGCTCCAAGAAGGTCAGCAAGGATCCCTGCACCACCTGGAAGGCATCATGATTATCATACTGGCACCAAAATTACCAAACCAGTTCCTCATCCTATGGCAAACTATGTTTCTTACCAACATATTTCTTCTCCATATCATGCATACATAGCCAAAATATCTACAGGAATGGAACCCTCCACTTATGAGGAGGCTGTAACAGATGCAAAATGGGTTGATGCCATGAAACAAGAATTGCAAGCTCTAGAAGACAATGGGACTTGGAAACTGGTTCCTTTACCTCTTGGTCATTCAGTAATTGGTTGCAAGTGGGTATATAAGATCAAATACAAGGCTAATGGTGATGTGGAAAGGTACAAAGCAAGACTTGTAGCTAAGGGATACAATCAGACAGCTGGGATTGATTATCAAGAAACCTTTTCTCCAGTTGTGAAAATGGTGACAGTAAGAATTGTCATTGCATTGGCTGCTGCTGAAAATTGGCCCTTGTTCCAAATGGATGTGTATAATGCTTTTCTTCAAGGGGATTTGTTGGAAGATGTTTTTATGGAAATACCTAAAGGTTTGAAGATTCAGGGGGAGAAACATATGGTCTGTAAGCTTGTTAAGTCTTTGTATGGACTAAAACAAGCATCTAGACAATGGAACTTCAAACTAACAGAAGCATTGGTAATCTCAGGGTATAAACAAAGTCCTTTGGACCATTCTTTATTCACTAAGAAGCAAGGGAACAAGATGGTAATCATACTGGTATATGTGGATGATTTGCTCATCACTGGTAATGACACACAATTGATCCAGGATACCAAAAGGGTGCTATATCAGTCCTTCAAGATTAAAGACTTGGGAGAACTAAAATTTTTTCTGGGAATTGAATTCAGCAGGTCCAAGAAGGGAATTCTGATGAATCAGAGGAAGTATGCTCTAGAATTGTTAGCAGAAGCTGGTTTGACAGGAGGCAAGGTGGCTTTAACTCCTTTGGAGTGTAACATGAAGCTGACTATAGCTAAGATGACTGATGGAAATGGGGGAAATGAGTTTGTTGAATTGTTTGAAGATGTACGACAATACCAAAGAATGATTGGAAAGCTACTCTACCTGACCATCACTAGGCCTGATATTTCTTATACAGTGCAGACACTAAGTCAATTCATGCAAAGACCTACAGTACAACATTGGAATGCAGCATTACGAGTCCTAAGGTATATTAAGACTCAACCAGGGTTGGGATTATTAATGTCATCAGAAAGGGACATGAGACTAACAGGTTATTGTGATGCTGATTGGGCTTCATGTCCACACACTAGAAGATCTGTGACAGGATACATTCTCAAGCTTGGTGAATCACTCATTGCCTGGAAATCCAAGAAGCAAGCAACAGTTTCCAGAAGCTCAGCTGAGGCTGAATATAGAAGTCTAGCAGGCTTGACAGCTGAAGTAGTTTGGGTTACTAATCTGGTCAATGAATTGGAGATTCAGGTTGTAGGACCAACATCTATATACTGTGACAACAAAGCAGCCATCCAAATAGCAGCAAATCCGGTGTTTCATGAGAGGACTAAACACATCGAAATAGACTGTCACTTCATTAGGGAGAAGATTCAGCAGGGCTTGATCAAGACAGTGTATGTTCCTTCACATGAACAACTGGCAGACTTATTGACTAAAGCTTTGGGAAGAGTTCAACATGAGTTCCTATTATCCAAACTAGGTGTCCTGAATGTTTTCTTAGGCCCTAGTTTGAGGGGGAGTATTGAAACTACAAGAATTGCATAACTTAATTTCTTTTACAAGTTGTAACTAGTCATAGTTAATCAGTTAGTTACTTACAGATTAGTTGTTGGTTAGTTAGGCCAGCTGTCATGTTAGTTAGTTAGAGCAGTGTATATATACATGTGAAAATGGTGTGTACTGATTAATTCAATATACGATAAAATTTCCTAAAGAGCAGTTATCAATTCTCTCTGCCCTACTTCTCCATTCTTCATTTCTTCTCAATCTGATCATCAAGTTCAGATTTCATCACCTTGCCATAGTCAAGATATTGACATTACACAATAATACCTCTCCCAACACCTACTTTATGTAACATGTCGCTTTTAAAAATTGTACTCACAACTTTAACTCTGATATCACTTTTTAGGATCAAATACTTACCATCATTCTATAATTTTATATAACTGATAGCAAGAGAACAATTTTATTTCTTAAAATAACCAAACAAGTGTTATGTTCGATCAAATCTCTCGTGAGCCTTACCATTATGCAATTCACTATCTACTATATGAGATTGTTATGAAATGATATTTAGTACAAGTTGAGGGTGTGGTAGCTTAATATAAATAAAACACCCTTTATTGTCTATTGCCTAAAAGACGAAAGGCTATAGCTGTGAAGTCATGCCAAAGTTTGCTCAGTCGTCGTTGGAACTGGAGATATAATGCTTTATCACCTTCTTGTTTATTTACGACAAATTTTTACTCGTTCATTATCTTTAAAATATTTTTTCATTTTTATATGTCAATTTTAACGTATTAAGATTTTATTTTATTTTAAATCTTTAATATTAATTATTTATTCTTCAATTATTTTTTAATACCTAAAACTATATATTTTTTAAGGAGCGTGTAAAATCGAAATTGAACGAAGAAAAGTGAAGGAGGGAGTATAAGCCACGCAAATAAGCAAATTAAATAAATGCAAACATAAAATAGTTTGGTCACATATGATCCTCCTGCTGGTAGCAACTTTTGTATTTTTATGTTCTCGAAAAAGGGTTTCATTTATTTATTATTCTGGTTTAATTTCCTCTTAAATAATGCTAAATCAAAAATCTTGTTCTATTGAAATATATCCATATTGTTTTAATGATAAATGTTGCCTTCCAATCGAACATTGGCAAGTGATGCTCTAGAGATTAATCAATTTATGATATCAATAACGGAGTCAAAATTTATAAAAAAAATATTCATAAATATAATTATTTCTGAATTTGAATTTGAATCTACTATATCTTAAAAAGTTTCTAAACCTCTTTTCTCAATTACTATCATTTTATTTCATGTCAGTCAATAGTTTATATATAATTTTAAAAAACTAGTTTTTATTATATTATATAATATAATTTTTCAATTAATTTTCATAATATTTTTTTTAATAAAAAAAACTAGTTTTAATGTTATCAAATTGACTTGTATATATTATCACCTCAATGTAGATATATAACGGCTGCATATGTGGCCAGTGAGGTATAATGATTAATGAGACTGTACGTGGTCCACTTTCATCCAAATTCTGGCAAATGGAGGTCTAACATTATTCAGGATATCAGTCTACTTATTTTTATTCTATAGTAAAAAAAAAAAAAAATTATCTCAAAAATAAGTGTTACGTTAGAAATTTAAGCAAAAAAATAGGATGTTTTTTCAATTATATCTTATTTGTCATCTATCAAGTACTCTGAGGTAATATCTCAAATGGTCACTCAATTATGAACTATTTTCTCAGAAAATTACTTAACTTTGGTTTAAAAATTTTAATTCAAAAGTCACTCAACTATGAATTTTTTTCCTCAGAAAGCCACTCAATTATGAGTTTTTTACTCAGAAAGTCACTCAACTTTGATTTTTAACTCAAAAATCACTCAACTACGAGTGTTTTACTTACAAAATCACTCAACCATGAATGTTTTTCTTAAAAAGTCACTGAACCTATTCAATTAATTTTTTTAAAATTAATATTTACTTACATCAAATTTTATTTCTAAGGAAAAAAAAATAAAAAAAATAAGTATCTATTTGAACTGCCAATTATACTATGCTTAAAAAATTATCTAACATCGCCGGTATACTATGCATAAAAAAATTTCAAACTGTAACGATGTTCCTATAAACACAGATTAAACATAGTGTAGAATTTTTTTTTATATAAAACATACGGAATTTGAAGGTTCTTAAAATAATAAATCCTAATTACTGCATTAAATTTGGGTGGAAAAGGTAAAATAAAAGGATCACTATTATATTTTTAGCGGATCGAGTTAATTAGGTGAATAATCTTTTTACAATTTTAGTTAGAAATAAAATTTTCATTTAAGTAAATTTTAATTTTAAAAAATTAATTGAATAAGTTGATTGACTTTGTAAGTAAAACACTCGTAGTTAAGTGACTTTGTAAGTAAAAAAATCAAAGTTGAGTGACTTTCTGAGAAAAAAGTTCATAGTTGAGTGACTTTTGAGTTAAAAACCAAAGTTAAGTGATTTTGTGAGAAAATAGTTCATAGATGAGTGACCATCTGAGATATTACCTCCAAGTACTCCAATCCTTTCATTTAAATTTGCTTGTTTGAGTTTGAGTGGAAACAAAGTCTAAAAAAATAAAGATAATTTTTGAATTTTGTAATTTTAAATTAAATATATATAGAATATAATAAAATATCTTTTAATTTCGCGGTCTTAAACATGTTATGTGAAAAGTCATTTTAATAAAAACAACTTTTAGCAATAATAAATATACACATTAACAAAAAAGTGCTAAAACTTTTATCGGCAGTAGTTAATTTTCATTGGATCCAATGTCGCTATAAGGTTTAGGGACATTTACAAAAAGTGCTAATTGCAGCTAAAAATACATATTTAGCAGCAATTAAATTATTGTCATTAACTAATATATTGCTGCTAAAGATCAATCTTGGTCTAGTAAGTTAGAATCAAAGAGTTGCCAAAGACGCCTTTTAACTTGGTCTTAGCTAACATCCGTGCCCTTCAATTTTGAGTTTGCACAAATAAACAATTAAATTTATATAAAATTGAACAAGTAGATAGATACGTCCTACAAATTAAGTAAAACAGAGATGGTGAAAAATAATATGATGAATAGTATAAATATTTACCCAAGGATTTGTTATAGTTGTATGGGCCGGACACAGAGAACCCAATGAACACAATTCTTTTTGGTTCATTGTCATAATCTAGTCCATTGAACCCCTAATACAAAATACAAAATAATGCACAAAATAAACAATCCTTTATAAGTTCTTTTTGTTTCCTTTTTCAATTCCTTTTTACCCATTTTTTCAACTTATACACTATTTCTCATCAAAGGTTAGCACTTCATATTTACTATCAATATTCAACATCAACCATAGTACTATTAATTTTGTATCAATATTATGTGTGTGTCCATCATTAATTTAGCTACCTTGTGACTTTTTTTCTTTGTATGCATGGAAATTAAGGAAGAATATTGTATGGAATGATGGGAAGAGCAAAAATAGAGATAAAGAGAATAGAGAACAAGACAAACAGAGGGGTGACATATTCAAAGCGTAGAAAAGGGCTAATTAAGAAAGCCTATGAGCTTAGTGTGCTGTGTGACACTGATGTTGCTCTACTCATGTTCTCTCCTACTGGTCGACTCACGTCCTTCTCTCCGAAACAAAGGTGATACATAATTTTTCAAATCATCATTCAATTAATAGTTATTATATTATTTCATGATCGACTCACATTCTTCTCTCCAAAACAAAGATGCTACGTGATTTTTCAGATAATCATTCAATAAAAAATTATTATGTTTTTTTAATTTTTTTTACTTTTCTATCTTTATTTTTCTTTTTATTGAATTAATAATCAGTAGTTGAGTGATTTGTTTTAAATTTCAAGCTAGATTAACAAACCATTAAATAGACTAAGTGAAAATATTGAAAAAGAAGAAAAGAAAAAGGAGTTGTATATGCTGGCGCCTACAATTGAATTATTAGCAATATTTCTTGCGTGTTAATTTTTAGTTTTTAACCACTTAAAATGAACATTTCTATGTTTGTTAATTAGTACTCTTTAGTTAAGAGTTTTTGTGTGGATTTACTCAAAACTAATTATTAGTCACCTCTTTTTCGCTGTTTTATTTCTCTATATTAAAATTGTACTGGTGGCTTGTAATTATTATTTAAAAATAGATGACGGATTTTCTTTTTTCAGTCATGTAGAAAATTTGTAATTAGAGAAAAATTCTTGTAAATTAAAGAAGAATCCCAATTAAATATTTGTTTTAAAAAAAAATAGTAGTTTAACTGGTTTGCTATCT
Organism: Solanum piurae; assembly: GCA_029582685.1. Lineage (NCBI taxonomy): Eukaryota > Viridiplantae > Streptophyta > Magnoliopsida > Solanales > Solanaceae > Solanum > Solanum piurae. Next base: position 907 of record JAJOOO010009692.1, on the reverse strand, counting down.
GATTTTTTACCTTGTTGATGTGAGTTCAATTCCACCTCATCATCCCTTTTAAATACTTTTAATTGTTCTCTAATTTATTAGTAATCACTCACTTATACGTGTTTTACTGGCTAATCAAACAGAATTGAAGATGTGTTTTCTCGTTTTTTAGATCTCTCTGAACGCGATAGAGGGAGGTACTTCTTCATTATATTTATTTATTTATCAAATTTGCTAAAATATCAATTCCTCTTTATAATATTAACTATTATTGTTTGTTGTTGAATGTTACTAATATTTCTGTCTTGCAGGGACAAAGGAAATTAAAAATATCTAGATATGATTACGTGGCAATCAAGCCATTGCTTTCTACGTGTCAACATAAAACATAATTAACGGTGCATATCTGTACGAAAAAAAACATATAGTTCGCAAGTTATTGCCTCATATATTATATGGTTATAAATAAAATATGTGATTAATAAAATTGGTAAAAAAGTTGTTTCCTTTTCGATTTTCTTTTTGCATGTCTTCTACATGATATATACTACAGTATGCTATAGTTGACTGTTTGTTTTATTTAAAAATGAATTTAAGACCGATTTAGAGTCGCCACTTAATTTTTAGGAAAAATCAAGAAAACTGATTTTTTCAAAAGATTAAAACAGGAATCTAATGAAAACTTTAAAAGGGGTTCGGGGGTTCTTATTAGCATTTTGGGAAGGGTTTGAAAGCGGCCGAAATGCCCGCTAATATGCGGTTATCCGATAATTAATTATCTGGCTAAAATATTTTAACTTATCTTGAATTGCAAAAAGTGAACTACTTTCTTAATTAGGACTATTTAAGGGAGAAAAAGCAAAATGTTGAATTATCATCTAAGCGAAATATTTTGTAAACTCATTCTTTAAGTATTGTTAAGAGAAGA
>JAJOOO010009690.1:0-14761 GCA_029582685.1 Solanum piurae | reverse complement strand
TATGATGTATCCAACAAACTAAACACTTAGATACATGAGTCTCATACAAGTACATTCATATGTATCATAGAAGTATCTAACATTAATTTCATGTATTTGTTATACGTATCTAGTATTAATTTTATGTATCTATTTATATATATCTAATATTAATTTCATGTATCTTTTATATGTATCTAGTATTAATTTGATGTATCAAGTATCAATTGCATATGTTATATCCAAAAACATGTATCTCGAATACATAGTAATTAAGCATATACATCAAATTATGTGTATCTAAATATGAAATATACAAAAGGAAGAAGCATATTTATCTAATTATGTGTATCTAAATTTCATACGTTATATCCAAAAATATGTATCTCGAATACATAATAAACATATACATTTAATTATGTGTATCTAAATATGAAATGTAGTTGAAACACATGAATTTAGGAACAAATCACGACTGTAGAGTATATGTCGTATCATTAATATCATCGTGTTGTTAAAAGTCATGTATCCGAAATTTAATGGTGGATACATATACATGTTCAGATACTCCATTACTAAAAATACAACTCATATCTTAATTAAGATTACTACTTATTGGATACACTTGTTTCAAGGGTTATATCAAAGTAATATTGACACTACCACATCCATGTCACAGTAATCAAAGAAAGCCTTAGAAGGACATCTGCAAAAAAAAACGCTCTACAATACTCTCTTTGATCCTTTTGCGATGTGACATAACATAATCAAAACTAAAATATATTTCTTCCGGAGACAAACAATCAAGACCACTCTGAATTGAATGTTTTCTCTGAGCAGTTACTTTGATTTGATCTCGTTATAAATGATAAATACAGAATAATATTTGGTTTCATGAAAATTTGTCGGCCATGTTGATGATATCTTGAGAAGAAGAGAGTAGATTAGCTATTGTTGGAATGAAATTGTACGGTGAAATTCTTGAATAAAAAAGGAGGAGACATAATTGAGTGATAAATATGGGAGGAGAGAATTAAGAGATAGTGGTTGATTTGGAGTGAAAGAGTTAATTATACAGATAATTAATCAATCCTAGTGTTAAGGGATGTAAGTATCTAATTGTATCTTCAAATAATATATTAATATATGGTATAAAATATTAAAAGTGGTAATATATGTAATTGTTTGAAAGTAAAGATAATATTAGTATATATAGTAGTGAAGTATGTCTAATAAGGTAGTTTATCCTATAAAAATAATATCACTTTCATACATTGATTATTGTATTTATCGCTCCATGTATTGTTGGCCCAAATAATACTAATGTAATTGTCCATAACTAAAACATGCCAATGAAGTAGGATTTGAAAAAAAAACAAAAACGTAGTTGTCATGCAAGCAAATCAATTTGCTACGTACCCTTTTATTATTTTTTTGAGCGATCAAGAATGCAAGGCCAGATTTGAGAATTTCAACAAAATATTGATAAAATAATAAATCCTCAGGGATATTGGAAAATTGTTATACAAATAGATTTCTACAACAACTATAAACAAAATATTTCTACAACAACAACAGGAAAATTCTTGAGGTTTACTGGGTATGACTAATCAAAATTAATTAACATGCAATTGATTAAAGGGAAAATTATATGAAATAGCAAATTATTAATTTAAAAATGCTATAGCCATAGTTTATTTTATTTGTAATTCGCAGCAAACATCCCTTTTTTTGTCATCTGATTCGGTATACAATTAGCCATTTTCAGTATACAATTAGTCATTTTATACATTTCGGTATAAAATGTATAAAATGCGTTTGTGTTTGTATAAAACGAGAGAAAAATGTATGTACAAATACAAATATATATATTTCGTCTTATACACTTATAATTATACAAATTACAATGTATAAATGAATTTATACAAAACTGAACAATTTTTATAAAATTGAATGTATCTAGCGAACTATACAAATCAAAAGGTCCATAGCAAACATAAAATTTGCTATGGAGCGCAATTATACAAACTATAGTTATAACATACAAATATGATTTTTATATTTGTTATATGTGAAAGTTGCTCTTGATTAAACATAAAAGGATCTTATCCATGAAATTCACATCACGTAATCAATAACAATGCATATTACAACTTGAACTTAATCGTTACTCTGATGTAGACTCCAAACATCAACTCTAATATTAACAGATGAATAATGAATACTAATGTCCTGACAGTACCGCATGGGATTATATATCCATAAGTAATACGTAACACTTATTAATTACTAAAACTTATTTGAATCAATTGTTTGGAAGCAGAAATTAATAAATAAAGAACCTAGCCTGCCTTTTTATTCATAAGCATTAATATTACATAGAGTGGATCATAGAAGCATGATCCACATTATTTTAGAAAGCGATGGAGCTAGGTTATACTAATAGTTTGGCCACATATTTCGTAATAGATATATAATTAACTATGCATCAATATTAATGTTGTTTAGAAAGTGAAGGCAAATGGATAAGGCTTGTTATTGAGAGCCAGACGTGCGTATCCCCTATTTTGGTACAATCAAATTGGCATGTTGGACACATAAAATTGACTAGGACAATTCCTTAACTTGTAAGAATGAGGTCTCATATTTCTCAATTTTAAACCAGTTCTTTAAGGCATTGGCCCTAGCATGTAATCACCAGCTTTCCAAACAGTTTTCGTTAACACATAGCCTAGAAGTTTTGTTAAGATGAGAGGTTTGAGAAGACGAAACCTCCATTGATGATGAGAGAATAAAGCTTGATTAGAGAAGAAGAATGAAATTCTGCATTCTGAATTAATTGGATACAATGGTAGTTCAGACTGATATTTATACAGCTGGATAAAAAAAATATCTAAAGTCCTAACTAACTAAAAAGAAAGCAACTACCACGTGATTTGACAGCTAACTAACCAAGTCTAACACACTTGATCAATTCCATTAATTAATATGACGTCTACACTAAATGAACTAATTCTAAATGTATACACACTTAATCAACTAAGTATATGCTTCCACCGCCATAGGGAATACTGAGAATGGAGTACTCTTCGTTTATCTTGAGTGGTTCGCCGTCCATGTCGAGCACAGGATTATTATCAGAAGTGAAAGATTGAGAAAAGGCAACCAAAGAGAGGGTACTTGAAACCAAGAGGAAACTCAAAATATTAATAGACTTCATCTTTGTTTCTGTATTTTGCTTATATGTCCAATTTATAGAGCACCACATATATTGCATGGCTTCATTTGCACGTTTTTGTTACATGAATAATACCTATTTCGTCCATGAATGTCTGAGACATATAATAATAATAATAATAAAGTTTTGACAAGCAAGGTAAAAGTTCAGTAAAATGTTTGAAGTTTGGCCTTATTAAATTTAGTAAATTTTTTCTAAAGTTATAAATTTTGGCGAGCCATATCAAATTTCAGGCAAAAACGTTTTAGTAATGACCTTCACAAAGCCATACCTTAACACAAAATTGTTTTGAAGTCAAGATGCAAATTTTTAATTTCAAACACGTACGCCTAAATTTATTTTAAAAACATGTAAATTTTCATTGACACACATCTACCACGTGAGTCTCGACAACCTCTGTAAAAATGCTTGAAATTTGGTTTTGATAAGTTAGGAAAAAATTGGTTAAAATGTATGAAGTTCTGCGTTAATTTAAGTCCACAACTTTATTAAGAAAATGTTGAAGTTGGCCTTGATAAACCATCTCAAACCTCAGATAAAAATATTTAATGTTTGACCTTTGTAAAGCCACACTTCAGATAAAAATATCTGAAATCAAACATAAACTTTAAATTTCACTTGTATACGTTGAAATTCATCTCAAAATGGGTAAGTTTGCAAACACAATTAAAAAGCGAACATAAATTTAATGAAGACATAAAAACAGACCCATATTTACAAAACGTAGCACGGGATTTTCATTTAACAAACATAGCGGGAGTGTTTTTTTTTTTTTTTCAAAACGTGTATGAAATTTTTACTCAAAAGCGTAAAATTTTGGTCAAAATTTTATGTAAGGTTCATGCTGATTTATGAAAATTCAATATAATTACAATAATATTTTGTATAACTTCCATACAAGATTTATATAAATTTAATACAAGTACTACAATAACTTGCAAACTTTAAAATACAATATTTACACACCTCATCATATAATTATAATACATTTTCATACATTTTTCAAACTTGGGTCTTGTGATGCAGTGCTGAGACTGGTTCACCATTAATTAGAGATCTCGAGTTTAAGTCCTAGGTATGGAGAGAGTCTTATTGAAAGTGCTACCACCAATAAATTTTGCAGTGCGCGATCCAGATTTAGTCCCAAATTTTCCATTCTTATCATCAACTCTAGTTGCAGTTGCACTGTTGCAGGCCAATAATGGATATATTTTAATGTGCTCACGGGACCATTAGAGACTAGCCAAAACTAAAATGTGTTAATGTACGACATATCCTACAATTTGGAGTAAATTTAATTTAGACTTGTTAAAATTGAACATATATATGAATAAATGAGGAAGTGTTAAATCCTATGATATACTTTCAATCTAAATTTAAAGAAATTTATGCATATTTCCAATTAGTGTTTTTTACGTAGATAAGTTTTTAATATGCCTTAATAAAATCTCAAATCTGTTCAATTTGTTCCACTAGAGACTCATGAATATAGCTAAAAGGAGGTGATATATTTCATGCTATTAATTTAAAATACGGCAATGGAAAATGTTATAATAATCTGGCCTGAGACTAGGACTGAACTTTCGATCGGTTTGGTTTTTCGATTTTTCATTTGGTGAGAATGTTAAGCGAAACCGAACTAAAATAAATTCGGTTCAGTTCGGTTTTCACAATTTCGATTCAATTTATTTTGATTCAATTTCGGCGTGAATATAATCATATTGGACCCTTTTCTTATCATCATTCATCAGTAAAGCTTAGGGATATCCCTCCAGTCATGATACATATGAGCCTCATTAGAAATAACAATGTATTTAGCTAATGCATCTGCAACTTGATTAGCTTCTCTATGACAATGATTTACTTTATAGTTCATCTTAGCAACACTTGTAAGAAGTCTTCCACAACACCTTTGATCTTCAAGTTGGAGGCTTGTCCATTCCTTACCGTATCAACCACCATTTTTTAGTCTAATTCAAGATAGCAATCGTGAAATCCTTATTGTGGATGATGATATCTAAATACAGATATTCTTAATTACATCAAGCATGTTACCATAAAATAAACATAAAGCAAGAGTCGCCACTTAATTGTTTGAAAGAAATTAAGAAAACTTAATTTGAAAAGATTTTAACAGATTAAATCTTTATAAATTTAGAGAAAATGGGTAAGAGGTTCCCATTTACGCTTCAAAAAGGTTTTTAAAGCATTTGAAGAGCCCGCTAACACGCAATTATCCTACGACTTGACAAAATATTTGCCTTTTAACCAACTTTGAAAAATTAATAAAGTAAAGAAAAATCCATTTTACAATACCACTTAAAAAGGAAATGAACTTAAAATGACTTCTTCTTTTCTTTTTTTAAAGAAAATAATTTCCATCAACAAACAATTAAGTAAATAATTAAGTAAGAACTTGAATACCTCAATTAACATAAAGATAGATGACCTTTTGGCTACCTTGGAAAATGTTTAAAGAAGATCAGATATTTAAGAATGTTTGAGAATAAATTAACATAAACACTTGAGATGATATTGGAAAGAAAGTAAAATTTGTCAAATGAATATAAGCGCTAAATAAAATCATTCAAGTTTTATAAATGATCATAAACAAAGTGGTTCCTCTTCTAAGGGATTTAATTAAGTTAACCAAAGTTAGAATCAATTTAAAACAAACAAAGATATACAAAATTAAATTAGAGGATAGAAGCTATTGGGCCTTTTCCATATTTCATTTCTCAGGCCCAAATCTAGTTACTGTTCACCTGGACCAGAATTTGGCCCAAGTTGCTGCTGCAATTTTGGGCTTTTCGCCTATTTTCATTCCTGTATCACAGTGTATACAGTAGTGTATCACAGTGTATATCAGCTCATTTTTCCAATGTATAGGGCTGTATACAGCCCATTTTTTCTGCTTTCCAAGACCTGTTTCAGCTTCCAATTTACCGCAAAGATGAGGATGACTCGAAAGACTCAAAGATATGCGAGGGTGGAGTCCGAATAGACTCGAGTTGATGTCATCTTTTTTGGGGCAGGAACTGGAAGTGAAGTTTTTGCGCCAAATCCGGCGGATTTTAGAGTGAGCGAGGTGAGGTCGGCTGTACGGTATTGTACGCTGGTTATTGTTGGATGCGACTTCTCGTTGGGAAGAAGACGCTATGCAGGTCGGGTCGCCAAAAGCGTGGGCTGGGATTTTGGTATGGCTGTTGAAGGTTTTGAGACAAGTTGGTCTCCAAATGGGTTTAAAGCGAGGTAGAAAAGAGATTAGATTGGAAATTGAGAATTTGGCCCAATTGATTGCAATTATAGCCAATTGAACTTAAGAATATAACTAAATTGAGCTATGAAGTTTGTTGCCCTTTTGATTCCAGACTCAAGTTTTTTCCACCTTTGGTCCAAATCAACTTCGAATTGCTCCAAATTTGATATCCAACCTTCTCATATAAATCACAACAACTCTTCAATTATTAGATTCAATCTAAATCTTCAAAAATATATAAATGTGTTCAATATTCAACAAAAAAGTTGTTAAGAGTTATCTTATCAATATTATAATTCATTATTTAGTATCCCAAGATTACTTTGGGCAGATCATTTAATTTCCTACTCATCATCTAAACTTGTAGGGTTTTTTCCCTTATATATATGATGATGTGATCTCCTTTTGTATTACTATTAATTGTGTAACAAGTAACTATATCGAGACGTTGATTAACAACAAAAACAAAAGTAACCACAAACTGAAGACATATATGTATTTTTGAATGAAGAAGGTAATAGGCTAATTGCTTGCTTGTTTATTTATTGATAAGCATACATTTAGATTACATGGAGCGAGCGATAGAAGGATATATCTATCCACTTTATTTAGAAAGCTGCAAGCTAGCCAGTTAATTAGCATTCTACGCCTTGATGAACACAAATGGAATAAAGTCCTTATCGTCATCGACAGTGGCCAGACGAGGATATCCATTTTTAAAGTTACCGCCGATATTTTTACATCCAAGATGAGAGGGACAATGCAGTAACTTGTATACATTTTTCATACCTCCTGGTGTCACCAAGTCAGTTTTCATAATCTTGAAGATGTCGTTTTCATTTCCTACGTTACCACCAGTTACCACCAACTGTTCATCATTAACTTTCCAAACAGTTTCGTCAACACACGACGGTGTTGTTTTAACAAAGAACTTGATATAAACAACAGTCATTACACGCACAACATCACCATCATCCCACTTATTACGAACGAATAACACAGGCGTGCCTTTTCCCAAAAATTGGGGAATCGACATGTGCTGCAACACGGCGTTTGGGCATTGAAGGTTTCCAATATTGTACAAGTATACGGATCCACCCCCGATGAGAGGATTCATAATAATGTACCTCTCACCAATCCTCAGCGGATTGCCATCTTGGTCATAAACTTCAGGGAGTACAAGATTATCATCATCATGACAAGTTGTGGGGAGGACAATTGGATTCTCAGAAGTGAAAGATCGAGCAAAGGCAACCAAAGAGAGGGTACTTGAAAGCAAGAGGAAACTCAAAATATTAATCGACTTCATCTTTCTTTGTGTGTTTTCCTTGCTATGAGTTTATGTCCAATTTATAGAGCTGCTAAGGGCAGTTTTGACAAATACTCAAATAAGTTTTATTCATTTTAAATACCTAATATCAAGCTTCAATATTAAGTCACTCTAACACATTTTTTTTTACAATCAACAAAAATATATACATAATATGTGTTACACCGAATAACATGCATGTAAAGTATCAAATTCGGGTAAGGAATTCTATTGACCGAGGGGAAGGTATTAGGCATCCCTCGAGTCTTGTGGTTCTAGCACGGTCACTTTTATTGACTTATACTTGATTATTATTATTATTGTTATTGTTTGGATAAATTGTGTTGTAAGCCATGGTTTGCTTATATTTTTTATTGTGCATTTTTATTTGTTGAACTTTTATCTGGTCTCGACCTATATACGTAACCGCATTCTTGATCTTGATGTTTAGAGACATAACTTTCTTCTTCGCATCGCACCTAATAATTGTCTATATGTCTTACTTTGAATTAATAAAAGTTATCTATATTTTTGACCAAAGGTGTGTCACCGCATCCTTGAGTTTCTTTTACAGTCTCAAAAAGATGTGTAACCACATTCTTAATTGAAACAAATATTTTTAACAGTCCTAAAACTCATATAGTCATTAAAAAATTACTCCGTAATATTTTGTCCCTTATAAATAAAACCAAATAAAATAAAATAAATCTAAATGTTGAGAATACAATATATAATTCTGACATCATTTCTATATCCTTTTATTTTATGTTATTAATAATAATTTCTTTAAATTTTTTAGTCTAACTATATCTACTTTATCATTATTATCTAAATCAAGACAAGAACAATGCCATGACCCGTTCATTTTTAAGAGGTCACAACTAGCGAATAGAAATAAATAAAATAAAAAGTAATCATTGTTAAACTACCTTCATTCATTAAACAGAGATATAATAGCTAACAAATTGTTCATTTCAATCAAATAAAAAAAATAGGAAAACTTGTCATAAAACTACATCAAATTCCATAAATAAATTAAAGAAATAAGGAGAAGTTGAATACCGCAAAATCTTGACCGAACCTTGATTAGAACACCTACAAATTTTTGTAGGTAGTTTGTGATGGTATATATGTTGTGTTTAAATAAAAATAGTAATGAAAAGGAAAGAAAAGATGTGAATGTGTTGGTGAATTTTTTCTGATCTCCCCCTTTGGTGTGCAGCCTGTGCGTGTGTTGTGTATTTTGTTTTTGTAGTCTTTTTCTTCTTTTCGTTTTTCTGTACGTTTTTTGGTATGTAGGAAAGATTGTGTAGTGTCTGTATAAGTATGTGTGGGTATTGTAGTATGTATATAGGTGTAAGGGAGGGGCTGTACGTGTGTGTGGAGAGGGAAAATGGTGGGGTGTAGTATAGGGATAGTGGAGTTGTGGTGGGTATTGTGCAGGTTACTTAGATTATTATTTTTTATTTTTTAAAAGAAAGGAATAATAATTAACTATATATATAAATAATAAATTATAATAAAATATCAACTAATTATTTTAAATTAATAAAAATTTAAGAAAAAGTCAAATAGCTAGTAAAAAAAATATTATTAAAAAATACTAGCTTATTTATAAAAAAACTTAATTTTAAAATAATATATATTTTTTGTAATCTTTCATTTATTTTTTAAAAATTGAAAATAAAACCTACCTTAAAGCGTGACTCTATATTTTGTAGTTTTCAAATCTTTTAAAATAAATTTAATAAAATAAGGTAAATTCAAAATATTTAATTTAGATTTTTATAAAATATTTGAGCTCTAAAAATGGTGTTAAACTTAAGTTCGGTAAAAAACTACGTGTCTATAACTATTTTAACAAATAATTAAAGGGAAATTTAGCAATCTAGTCAACATATCTAACATAATTAGTCAAAATAACTACACTTTAAAATATTTATTTGAAGGTTTGACCAAAATAATATAAATATAAAACAAATGAACAAAAGTAATACATATTCTTAAAAAGTAACCAAAATAGTATAAACGCTACCATGAGTAACGTTTTATCTATTATTTTATTCATAAAAATTAACGGATAGAAAACAGAGAAACCAACTACCATTAGCATAAATCGTTACTTTTGATAACGTAATTTGAAAAACTACATTTTTGAAAAAGAGATTGTAGTTGTACTTGTAATATTTAATTCACAATATGTTTTAAATAGTGTTAATTGAATATTTTAAAATTATATATATATATATATATATATATATATTTTGTGTGGTAATAAATCATTTGAATAATTGTAAAAATGAATATTTGATAAATGTTTTATTAATATTGATAAATTTTAAGTGGTGTTGATTAAATAATTTATTTATTTATTATGCAAAATATCTCTATATTTATGAATTAAGATAAAGGTGAAAACAAACAACTAACTATACATATTTTTTTTTTAAATGACAATTATTTTGAACCAATTATTTTTCACAAAGACGACAAGTAAAGTGATTGGAATAAAATACAGTGTAATTTTTATTATTTTAAACAAGCAAGTCAGTGTAATTAAAATCTTAGTAATTAGGTCAAATCTAAAACTACAAAATTTACCTTGAATTATTTTTTTACTTACACCATTTTAAACATAGAGAAACTGATAATATTTTCACAATTCTAACATATGCCAACAAGCATAAACATCGAATAAATGACATTATTCATATCCATGCTAAAAAGTAAACGAATAAAGAAAAAGGATAAATTTAATTAAAAAGAAAAAATTAAAATGCAAGCAACTGACATAAGTTGAAGCAAATTCGTTACTGCTATTAATGTTTTATGTTAACGTCCATTCTTTTTTCACTTTCTATTCGTCAATTTTTTATGAATAAAATAATAGGTAAAACGTTACTGGTGGTAGCGTTTATATTATTTTGGTTATTTTTTAAAAATGTGTATTACTTTTGTTCATCTGTTTTATATTTGTATTACTTTGATCAAAACTTCTATTTATTTAAAATGTCAATACTTTACAAAATAATTGTATTCAAATATTATTATTTATTTTACCCTTTCCCCCCCAAAACAGTCCATCATTGGACAAATTCTAAACCAATAACAGATAATAAAGGAAAAAAAAAACTACGGATTAATCTTTTTCCCATCATTCACGTTTCTATTCCCCCATCATTCAAGTTTTACATTCTCTTTCTTCAAATTTCTTTGCAGGTCAAGAAATACAAATTATGAATGGTTCTTCTAGTTTGTTCAACAAATCTCTAACTTAACTCAAGAAATATCTCAATTGTTAAAGGTAATTTCGATTAATTAGTGATATTTATGTTGATTTTATTTTTAAAATTACCGATTATCTTGTATTTCGGGTTTTATATATTACGGATTTTTCGTCAATTTTTTTGATTTTTATGTGAGTTTAGTTAGATAAGCAGGGCCCATTCGGGGGTGGCGCTCCCAACAAGATTTTCTCCATACCCAAGGATCGAACCCGAGACCTCTGATTAAGGGTGAAACACTCCCACCAATGCACCACAACTCATGTTGGTCCTAAAGTCATTATTATTAAGTAGGTATGTACGTTCAAAGTAATTCTTTAAAAAGTGATCATATCCGATCTTAATCAAATATAACTCTAACTCCAATTTTAAAATTTTAAAATAATACTCCCTCCTTCCCCTTTAGTTGTTATGCTGGACTTTTCAAAAATCATTTTGAATTATTTTTTAATTTAAATTAGATTACATTAAAGATATTTTAAATTAAAAAGTTAGATATATATTTGAAAGGTATACATAAAGTACTATAAATTGCAATTTTTTGCATATCAGTATGATAAAAAAATATATCATAAAATATTATTCAAAGTTTTTATTATTTAATACTAAAAAAAAAATCATACAACTAAAAAAGGATGAAGTGAATATAAATATATTTAATTTTCATGATCAAATGCATACTAAAATATAGTATTAGTCAAGTTGCCAATTGCCATAATGATGTAAGGAAACAGGTGAATGCAGCTCATATCACACAAAATAAAGCACTTTATACTTCATCTTTTCAGCGCTACCAGCGTATAAAAAAAATGAAAATATGTAATTTTCAAGTTTAATACTATAGCCGTAGAGAGTTTATTTTTGATAAATTTGAGGGGGAAAGCAAAATTAAGGCATTAACAAATGAATAAAAATGAACTTATATGCTTTGGTTATAAAAGTAGTCTAACATTATTTGTTTGTAAAATTTGGATGCAGTTAAACATGGTTATTAAAGAATCACTCTGACTGTATCCACCAGATCCTATCATTGAACGAATGGCTTGTGAAGATATGATTTGTTAAACATTTTATTTTTTTAATAAAATATTTATTTTTTTCAAAATAAGTACTTTTGATCTCATAACAATAATGCAGCTTTTAACCATGGTTATAGTTATACGGGTTGAGTTATCTATAGAAAAGTTAAATGTATGGAACAAATCAAATTCAAATCAAACTTATTAATTAGCTAGCGATTGAGACGTAATAATTTTTTATATGTACATTGTGAATCTCACGTACTCAATGGTCCCGTAAATCTTAATCATATTTTGGATTAAAGCCACCTGGCTGCTTAGAGATTTAATGATTTTGGATGTATTTGATATTTTCCCTCCAAACACCTTATCTTCAGTCTCACTTCTCGCAGTGTCTATCTTCCCCATCCCACACTTTTTCTTTTATTATTGTGTGTTTTAATATATTTATCTAGATTATATATAAATATTTTTAAAATAATATTTTTTATTTACCTACTAAACACATAAAAAAATTATTTTCTTGAGAAACATCTTTTAAAAAGAAAATTTTCTTTCATAACAAATATACCCTGAACAACCACAAATTTGGTTTTAATTGAGTTGTAATGTTTAGAAAGAAAAACAAAGCAGAAATGAAAACTATTAGGCATACAAAAGTACAAAATAGTTAACCAAACAACAATAATTAAGATACCAAAAATGCAAATAGTCTTCTAGTCATGATTTTGTGCTGAAAGTTTTTAGATAACTTTTATATGTAATTCAGTCATTTTGTCTTGGTTTTAATAACCGTAGTTAAAAATGTTTGAAGTTAATTAGTCTTGGCAACAAGGTAAATTAAAGTTCTGTAAAATGCTTGAAATTTTGCCTTTATCTAATTTACAACTTCAGTAAAAATTGCCTGATTTTTTTTTATGATGACCTTCACAAAGGCACACCTTAGACAAAAATATTTATAGGTCTAGGTTTTAAATTATAATTTTGCCTTTATCTAATTTACAACTTCAGTAAAAATTGTCTGAATTTTTTTATGATGACCTTGACAAAGGCACACCTTAGACAAAAATATTTATAGGTCTAGGTTTTAAATTATAAAATTTCTGCTCCATATTAGTTGTTCATCTTTTAAAAAAATAATTTACCCATAATTCTTTTTAAAAAAAACTTTACAAACTTATTTACATTTTTTAAAAAGAATTAATTATTATAAGGTTAAAAAGAAAAATAATAATTAATTCTCTCCTGATTTTTATAAATTGATAAATTATTTAAGAAAAATATTTTTAAAATATGAACGACTAATATTGAATGAACACTAATCATCAAAGAAATAAAAGAATAATTAAGTAGCCAAATTTTCCGTTCTTATCATCAACTCTACTTGGAGTTGAACTGTTGCAGGCCAATAATGGATATATATATTATATACTAATGTGCCGATGGAACCATTCCTAGACCATAGTTAAAACATGATAATGAAGTGCGATGTTTAATTAGTTTTTTTCCCAGTTGCAGTAGGCCTAATTAATATATCCACCGTTGAAGATAAATACCAACAGGCAAACAACCAAGTTATTTTCATTTTTGTCATGTAATCTTAGCTTGTTAAAGCTAAAAATGAATATTAATGTCTAGACGGGACCGCATGTGTTACTATCCCATAACTAAAACGGAGTTTGGAACTAAAAAGGGCAACAAAATTTTTCAAAAATTTCGAAAGGATAACTAAATTTTTTATGAAATCAAAATGACAATAATTTATAACTGTGTCTAAATCAGGGTTTTCGCCATAAGACACAGAAACTCATGAACCTTACAAGGCGCATCAGCTTTTAGCCTTGTAAGGCTCAGCCCCCGCGAGCCTTACGGTTGAGCCTTACAAGGCGCAAGGCAGGCTATTTTTTTCAAAAAAAAAAGTTTTTATGATGTTCGGTCCTTAAAGCTACACGTTTGCAAACTCGACCGCTCATTTTTTTTTGTTAGATAATTAAAAAAATCTGACTATTTAGTTAAAGCATCAAACTTTAAATTTATCTAAAATGCAGTACCTTTTTTTACAAAAATACAATGTATTTTAGTGGGTATTTTTTAAAAAAAAATTATGCCTTTTGACTTGGGGGTGTACATGATCGGGTTGGTTCGGATTTTTCAAATATCAAATCAAACCATTTGTGTCTGACTTTTAAATCTATAAACCAAACCAATAAAACTCAGGTTTTTCAACCTCGGGTTTTTTCAAGTTTTTCGGATTTTCGGTCATACAAATATATAATTTACTTGTACTTCAAATATTTCTTTAGTCCTACCAAAATACAATTATCTAAGGTGTTTTTTAAGAAAATAACACAAAATACGATATCAATAATGGCACTAAAATATCCAACAAAAAAATAATAATAATGAAATCGCGTAAAACAAATATTACAAATTAACAATTCATAATGAAGATGATCATAATTTAAAAGTACTAAATCATGCTAAAATAAGTTTAATAAGTATTAATTACATGACAAAATATTAAAGAAAATTAAAATTAAATTATGTATTTGAATTGTCTAAACCAATGTAAAACCAAAGAACAAATATTCAATATTATTGTCATTCTTAGTGTTGAATTGATTTTCTTTTTGCATTAGTATTAATTTCATTTTGATTTAAGCTTTATTATAA
>JAJOOO010009689.1:0-25688 GCA_029582685.1 Solanum piurae | reverse complement strand
CAAACCGACCTCCGGATGTTGCTTTTATTAAAAGTAATTAGATTTAATAAAAAATACCGACGTCATGAGGTCGGTATCACATTAAATTTTAAGATAAATAAAAGTAATCATGTTAATTAAATAATATTGACATCGGTAGGTCATTATTTTTTAACTTGTATAAAACCGTCATTCGGAGGATGATTTATTTAAAGTTAATTGAAAATATTAATTTATTATATACTATTTAATTTTACCGACTTCCGGAAGTCGGTATTATAATTTTTTTGTTTTTTATTTTACACAAAATCGTCCTCCGAAAGACAATTTAAATAAAATTAAATCAAAATAGAAAATAATACCTATATCAAGAGGTTGGTTTTTATTGTAATTCATTTTCTAGGGAAAATTCTGACCTCCTAAGGTCGGAATTTGGTTTTCCCGTTTTATTTTGCATAAAAACCGACTACTTGTTGTCGGTTTTCATATCAACGTAATTTCATACTCTAAATATGGATTATTGATCTAACTTTTTATTTATAAAAGTATACAAAATAAACAATTACTTATAGGTGTAAAATTAAAATTTAACATTTTAAAAAAACCGACCTCCGGATGTCGCTTTTAAAAGTAAAATACCAACCTCCGGATGTTGCTTTAATTAATAGTAATTAGATGAAATAAAAATACTGACCTCATGAGGACGGTATTATATTAATTTATTTTTACATACTATTTAATTTTACCGACATACGGAAGTCGGTAAAATTCCGACCTCCTAAGGTCGGAATTTGGTTTTCCTGTTTTATTTTGCATAAAAACTGACTATTTGTTGTCGATTTTCATATCAACTTAATTTCATACTCTAAATATGGATTATTGATCTAACTTTTTATTTATAAAAGTATACAAAAATTGTTTATAGGTGTAAAATGAAAATTTCACATTTTAAACAAACCAACCTCCGGATGTCGCTTTTAAAAGTAATTAGATGAAATAAAAATACCGACCTCATGAGGTCGGTATTTTAATTACATACTATTTAATTTTACCGACATTCGGAAGTCGGTATTTTTACACAAACCCTAAAATATTTAATTGAGAAAAAATTCCAACCTCAGGAGGTCGGAATTTTTCAAATTACAATAAAAACCGACCTCTTGATGTCGGTATTAAAATACCGACCTCATGAGGTCGGTATTATATTAATTTTTTTTACATACTATTTAATTTTACCGACATACGGAAGTCAATTTTTGTTTTTTATATTTATTTGTTTAATACCGACTTCAAGAGGTCAGTTTTTATTGTAATTCATTTTTTCTGGGAAATATTCTGACCTCTAGAGGTCGGAATTTGGTTTTCCCTCTTTATTTTGCATAAAAACCAACTACTTGTAAATACCGACCTCCATTTGAGGTCGGAAATTTTTAGGTCGGTATTCACTATTTTTTTAGTAGTGTCAGAGCTTATCTGTTGGGCACTAAGGTAATAGTTCATACAGACCATGCTGCTTTGAGACCTCATGGCAAAGAAAGATGCTAAGCCAAGGTTGATCCGATGGGTGCTGCTGCTCCAAGAGTTCGATTTTGAAGTGAAAGACAGGAGAGGTTGTGAAAACCAGGTAGTTGTTCACTTTTCTAGGTTGGATGCTGCAAAGAAAGAAGAAATTGAGCTCGAGATAGATGATACATTTCCGGATGAGCAGGTATTAGCTGCTACTCTTGATCTTATTCCTTGGTTTGCTGACTATGCTAATTTTCTGGTTAGTGATTTGATGCCTGAGAGGCTGACATATCAACAAAAGAAAAAGTTCTTGCATGATGTTGGCACTACTTTTGGGATGAGCCTTATCTGTATAGGGTGTGTGCTGACAACATAATTAGGCGATGTGTTTCGAAAGCTTAAATGTTGCACATTTTGGAGGCCTGTCACTCATCTCCAGTTGGTGGTCATCATGGTGGTGCTCGAACAGCCCACAAGATACTTCAGTGTGGGTACTATTGGCCCACAATTCATCAAGATGCAACAGACATAGTGAGGAGTTGTGATGTGTGTCAGCGACAAGAAACCATCTCTCGGCGCCATGAGTTACCCATGACACCTATTATGGAGGTGGAATTGTTTGATGTGTGGGGTATTGACTTCATGGGCCCTTTTGTGAGTTCATATGGGAGGAAATATATACTGGTGGCAGTGGACTATGTGTCCAAATGGGTTGAAGTTGTTGCGTTACTTGAGAATGATGGAAAGAGTGTTGCTCAGTTCCTGAAAAAAAAAATCTTCTCAAGGTTTGGAACACCTAGAACCACTATCAATGACGGTGGGTCTCACTTTTGCAACAAGAGTTTTAGCACACTTCTGACCAAGTATGGGGTAAAACAGCACAAAGTGGCAACACCTTACCACTCACAGACCAGTGGTCAAGTAGAGATCTCCAACAGGGAAATCAAAGCAATCTTGGCAAAAACAGTGAATGCCAACAGGACAGATTGGGCAAGGAAGCTGGATGATGCTCTATGGGCATATCAGACAGCTTTCAAGACACCTATTGGTATGTCTCCATACCAACTGGTGTTTGGAAAGGCATGTCATTTTCCCATTGAGCTTGAGCATAGAGCACTCTGGGCGTTGAAAAAGCTGAACCTAAATTGGAACGAAACCACAAATTTAAGGCTGGATCAGATCAACGAGATGGATGAGCTCCGTCTGAGGGCCTATGAGAGGTCTGCATTGTATAAGAAGAAAATGAAGCTATATCATGACAAGCATATTCAGAAAAAAAGCTTCACTCCTGGTGATTTGGTCTTACTCTTCAACTCCAGACTGCGTCTTTTTCCAAGAAAACTGAGGTCTAAATGGTCTGGACCTTTTAAAGTCACACAAGTATTTCAATCTGGTGCTATTGAGCTAGATAATGATAAATACGAGAGGTTCAAAGCTAATGGCCAGAGAATCAAGGCATATCTGGGTGTCCCTGATGATGTAAAGATTGTCGAGGAATGCAAACTTGATGAAGTCTGAGTAATCAAGTAACCTGCATCACGCCACGACGTTAAATTGTGCGCTGCTTAGGAGGCAACCCAAGATATAATTGTAGTAGGTACTTTCTGTTTTCCTAATTATCTTTTTTTTTTAGAGTCATTGTGTTGATGTGTGTAGGAGAGAATAGATTATAAAGTGCAGGAACTAGGTGCAGATGGTCCTTCACGAGCAGTCTCACGGATCATGGTGCCCTTCATGGGCACTCTCACGATCCGTCGATTTTTAGCATCAACCTAAGGAAGTTACTGGAAGTTGCAAGAAAAAGGTTTACGAAAGGTTTCACGTTCGTCATGTTTTGTACGGACCGTCTAGCCTCTTGTGAATCACAGGTAAGTATGTTGCTCCCGAAGTCAGTTTAACGGAACACTACACGGACCGTGGTGACCTTCACGGGCACTCCCACGATCCGTCGTCCACCACCCAGTCCTACAAACACCCGACCCGCGATGGTATAAAAATTAAAAGAATGGTTTCTAAATTCCCCAAAGCACAAAAGGTCGGGGGGGTTTACGCTTCTTCTTTTCCATAACGGTTCCTAAGAGATCTAAAAGCGCCCCTATCTTTCATAATTCCTAAAATCATCAACGATTCCAAGCCCTGATCCTGCGTTGTCACGAACCTCGAATAACACTCACTGATTCATCCTTCTGTGCGAAATTTATTTCTGAACTCCAAGTAAGTTCTTTCATCACTTGTTTTAAGGTTGATCTTGTATGACAATGAGTTGAGTTACTTCGATTTGATCGAGTCTAGTATAAGTTTCTGACGAGTTCCTTGTGAGTTGTGATGAATTACAAGTAGGTCAGAAGTTTTTGTTGTTCTTATCTGTTAGTCTATGGCAGAAGGTCGAATATGTTAGTAGGTGGTGGACGTTAGGTGAAGTAATTTAGTTAAGTAAGAAGTAGAGTAAAGTTTATGTTATTGGAAGAGTTTGAATTTGTGTAAAAATGGTAGTTAAGGGCTAAAAGTCGAGGGTGGGAAGAAGGTGACTGGCATATTGCCCCAAGTGTAGGACTACGACAGACAGGTTGTACGGATCGTGGAAGACATCACGGGCCGTGCAATTTATCATAAATCACACTTGAACTCAACTCAGCCGTCAGTTAAAGTTCACGGGCAGTATCACGGAGCGTGGTGAAATCCACGGACCGTGAAGCAGTCTGTGTGCATTCCTTGGTAAAAAGTCCCACAGTCCATCTTCCAAACTGATTATGTCCCAAACCCACGATTGCTTTTACGGTCTGTGGTACATACCACGGCCCGTACAAGTTTTCGTACAGTCTACTTTAGTGTAATTTTTTTAAAATTTTCCTGTATTAAGCTTTTATTCATTGTGAGCTCCTTGGCCCTTCTCGATGATAGATTGGGTGACGGCATTATTAAGGCAAGGCGTCACAATGATATTACACAGGGGAAGTCTGAGTACCCGATAGTGCGTCATTTGACTGTATTGATTACTAATAAGCTCTATATTTCTCAGGTACAATGGGTCCCAGAAGGAAGAATGCTAACAAACCTGCCCCCGTCACCGCTTCGCAGTCAGAGGGTCATGAAGACTCCAAAGCGAGTGGGTTTGAGGTACAAATAAATTCCACACCTGAAGATCACTCGCCTCGGGCTACTAGATCACTGGCTAGAAAAGCCATTCTCCAAGAATCTCCTCCTCAAGCTGAAGAGGGAGGTAGTAGTTTAGATAACGGGGAAAATTCGGAAAATAAATCTAACGCTAAAGCTGGAAGCCAATCTCGGATGACTCAGGGGCAGTGATGAATCTTAAGTGATTCTCAGGGCGACACAAGTACTTCTCCACCTGTGGCCACTGCAGAAGTTGAAACTGGAGTACGAGAGGAAGCAGTTCATAGAGAGGATGAGGAGGAAATCACAAATGATGATACCATGGTGATGTACGTGAATGCTCAAGAACCTAACCCTGCATTGAGACCACAGCTGATTGATTGTTATCGCTCCATGTGGACTGTCAACAGGTCTAAAGCGTTCTTCGACAATGGTATTATGTACAAAACTGGGGCTTCAAAAATCGCGCAATTATGCCTGAGACTAGAGTGGTAGTAGCTGATATCAAAGCATTCTCAGACATCTATCGGATATTTCAGTTCCATCAGCTCGACTGGATGGACAATGCACCTGGCGAATACTCTAGCCACCTGACCAGAGAATTTTATTCCTCTTATGCAGGTACATTGATGAAATTTGTTGTGGATACAGAGACCACGAAGCGTGGACAGAAAGACATGGCTATTACCTGGGGTCCAGTCAACTCAATCATAGTTAGGGGAAAATCGATAGATATTTCTGAGGCGTCGATTAACAGAATGTTGTACGGTCCGGAATAATCTGCACCCATTTCAGTTGGCCTTTTCGAGGGCAAACATCATGAGGTCACCAGTGAGGCTACAATGGAAGATCAGACTTCTCAAGAAAGGGTTTTACGCTGGATTGCGAAGCAAATTGCCATAGATTGGGAAAATGAAGTTTGGGTCACCACAACTCCTACACTCATCACTAAAACTTCGCTGTCTTTTCCAGCCAAGGTTTGGTGGGCTGTTGTCCGAGCGCAATTGCGACCGACAGCTAATGATAACACTTTCTCACCTTCTCTGGCCTCATTGGTCACATGTCTTATGGTAGGTTACCCGGTCAATGCGGGATGGATAATAGCAATCGAGATGACAGATAGGGTGCTAAATGGGAGAGCTGCACTTCCTTTTCCCTGTCTAATAAGGAAATTATGTCGAGGAGCGAACATTCCTCCAAACAGCCGAGTTGACAGATGGGGTGAAGCATTCAGACTAACCCAGGTTTCCAAAATCAAAGATGTCGTGAACCATCTCTTTGGAATGAAATCTGCCGATGTGGGTACTTTAGTTGTTGTACCATATGTCCCACTTGACATCCCCCATGCTCATAGAGATCCAGTACAGGGAGAGTCATCACAGCCGTCCACAGAGGCACCAGTGCCTCCAGCTTCAACCTCTCAGACTCCAAGTACCTTTGTCACTATCCCTATGCATTTTCTTGAGAAATTGATTGCAGATTAGCGCCAAACTAGGACATTGGTGGACCAGATTATGCTCTGGATACCCCAGCTGATAGACACAAAGGTATTAGCTGCGAAAAAAGAAATCAAAGATGAGATAAGGACGGAGCTATCAGTCTTAAATGACAGAATGGATGGTTTGGAGAACCTTGTTCAGAATCGCTTCCAGGCTGCCAGTTCGGCAGATACTGAAGAATTCAGAACCCAGTTAGCCGAAATGCGCACTCAAATAACTAAGCTGGCTGAAAAACTAGTACAGGTGCCCACCCCGATCATGCCAGAGTCGTTGATGCAAATGTTAAGTCAGGCACCCTCCACTCAATCACTCGATGATCTTTGGGGAGCACCCCCCCACGAGTAAATCCGGCAAGAGAAAACACAAAGTTGGAGAACTTGATGAGGAGACCCCTACTGATCCAGCTAGAGAGGCAAGAAGGCAAGAAAAGAGAGCTCGTAGAGCATCAAAGAGAGAAGCTCGGGAAAAGGAAGACCTTGAACAACAACAGCGAGATGCAGCCTTAGTTTAAGCTTCTGGTAGTGGCACACCTGCTCCTACAAATGAGGACCAAACTGATCAGGTCCCGAGTTCTAAGAGTGCACCCATTGATAAGTGTGCAAATGCTGATCCGACGACCGACGCCTAGAGCATCGTAGGTATGACCCCTCCTCATAAGTGTATTTGATTGTTCTGTATTGACTTTGAGGGCAAAGTCCTTTCTCTTTGGGGAGGGGGTGGTCAGCAACCTACCATAGGTGTTAGAAAAATGGAGGTTGTTTCGGTGTATTATTGTTTGGTTGTTTTATGTGTTGAGTTATGCAGTAGCTAATCTGTGAAAATTGAGAACCTGCACTGAGTATGACTGTTAGGATCTTTAGATGACATCTCAGATACTGATATGTTGAACATGGATAATCTGATAAATCAATTGGTGAATCAAGAAACTAACAAAATGCAATCATGTGTAGTGTGTGTAAGTTTTGATTAAAGTCTAACACTAGGAGCAGAAACTAGAACTTGCCTAAGTAGTCTTTCTTGAATCTGAGAATAACCGGATAGGAAAGGATCAGTAGGCCATTTTTGTTAAACCAGTAAAAAGCCAAAAATAAAAGAACCAAATGAAAAGCTTATCACTTGAACCCAATTTGAGCCTTAAGTCAGTCTTTGTTCTTACCCAACATATAACATATCCTTGGTTCTCCGAAGGTAGGATATCACGACTCAGGCCAAAAGCCTAAGTTGAGGGTGATTTCAACCCGAACAGAAAGAAAAAGGGAAAAAGAAGGTTCGACCAGTGAAGCTAAGTGCATATCAAAAAAATAAAATTAAAAATGAACGAATAATAATAGCTACTGAATCGGGCTGAAACAAGAAAAGGAGGGAATCACTCAGAAAAGAATTTGTGAAAATGACATTTTGGAAAACTGAGTGATTAGTCACTCACCAAACCAAATCTCCATTCCCCAGCCCCGAGCCTATGCTACAAGCCGACAAAGTCCTACAGTGATCCTATTCCGGGTGTTTGAAAGATAAAGCGTAGAAAGCAAGGGCAAACCTATGGTAGTTTGCTGTTAGTGTTAGAAATTCATTGACAGTGTAGCGTAGTACTCAGTCTCTACCATTATGAGTGAGGGACTTCTTTGGTGAGAGGACACAGTGGTTCCATTTGGAAGTAGATTGAGTGAGCTGATGATTCGAAGATATAAGCATGATTGACTGAAAGTAATGAGATGTCATGTATTGATCCGTACATGTTAGATTCAGAGGTTTGGGATACAAATTGTGCTTGAAATAGTTGTTGCGTAGGGTCATAAGTTTGTAAATAGTGTAGGTACTGATTGTAGTTGTTTTGCTCATCACTTGAGGACAAGTAATGGGTCTAAGTTGAGGGTGTTGATGTGCCGTGAAATCGTGGTACATTTGACGCTTAAGAACTATGAACTAACACAGGAATGAAGTGAAATTTTGTACTATTTGATAGGTTTGTTGAATGTGCAGGCAAAAGTCTGGTTAGTATAGAAAATGGAAAAGAATCAAGTAAAGTTTACGATCAACTCCACGGACTGTGAACTCCATCACGATCCATGGTTGAGCTCGTAAAAGTGAAGCAGTGCAGGCCTTGAGAAGATGAAAAGGAGTAATAACCAAGTGACAACCATGGAAGGTTCCACGAGTCGTAACTTTTACCATGGACCGTGGTACCTACAGTGGAGTTGAACCAGTGTGAAAGCAAGGAAGAGTTACAAGAATATTGGGATCCCAAGTGAAGACCACGGATACCATCACGTGTCGTGGTCCTCGCTACGAACCGTGGTGCAGTTCGTAGTCCTTGTACCAGTGGGAATCATTGAAGACCCAAACTTAGGGAAGTCCAAGGGAAAACCACGGAAGGCTTCACAGACCGTGAAGCCCTTGACGGGTCGTGGGAGTATCCGTGAAAATGCCCGACTATTCAGTCCTAGTTCGATTAGGACTAATTTTTAATATTCAATTTTTGAACTACTTTAGGTCATTTTCTGAATATTTTTTATATATTATTTTTGGGAGGGAGTATCTGACGTTTTCACGATCGAGAAGAGAATTATCAAGTGATTGTTGATTTACCAATTATTTTGGTAAATATTTCTTAACATGTTTTTATTATCCAGTAATGATTCTTTACAATATGATCGGCTAAATATTAAAATTGGGTGTGTGAGATCTATGATGACATTTTAGTGGCGCTTGTGTAAAATGAGTAAAAGACAATCTTTGTTTACAATCTGTAGTTTACAGATTTTCATTATCATTTTTGTCTATTGAGTGCACGCTTTAGAGAAGCTGGTATCTGGTGTTTGTTCGAGAGAAAAGCACCAGTTAGAAAAAAACAGAACTTTAAGTCAATGAATTGGAGTTAAAGCTGGAGTTCGAGAGAAGATATTTTAACACCGTATCAAATCAGGCAAAGTCAAATATCGATAAAAGTTTATATTTGAGAGAATTAAAGTGAATATTGTCTGATTAGGCTAAGAAGCGTTAGATAAATTCAACTTGCAAAGGTTCTGTAAACATTGATTGACCTGACACTCTATTTACAAGAGAGATTTATAATCGACATCATAGTGACCAAAAAACCTGGTTTCTTTAAATTAACTGAATCAACTTACAATTAGATAGTATGTGAACTGTTTATCTAAGTTTTGACTGCAAATGTTGGTAGTATAATACATTTAAATAAAACCCAATTTACTTTCCGTATTATTTGTTTAGGAAATGGTAACGACAATTGAGTAAACGCAACGATGAAACTTTATCTATAAAGAAATTCTCTGTGGGATCGACCTTAACTCTAGTTGAGTTCTATAAATTGACAACCACCAGTCTATGCTACAAGCCGACAAAGTCCTACAGTGATCCTATTCCGGGTGTTTGAAAGATAAAGCGTAAAAATCAAGGGTAAGCATATGGTAGTTTGTTGTTAGTGTTAGAAATTCATTGACTGTGTAGCGTAGTACTCAGTCTCTACAATTATGAGCGAGGGACTTCTTTAGTGAGAGGACACAGTGGTTGCATTTGGAAGTAGATTGAGTGAGCTGATGATTCGAAGATATAAGTATGATTGACTAAAAGTAATGAGATGTCATGTATCGATCCTTACATGTTAGATTCAGAGGTTTGGAATACAAATTGTGCTTGAAATAGTTGTTGTTAAAGTAAAGCAGTGTCGTCCTTGAGAAGATGAAGAGGAGTTATAACCAAGTGACAACCATGGAAGGTTCCATGGGCCGTAACTTTTACCACGGACCGTGGTACCTACCGTGGAGTTGAACCAGTGTGAAAGCAAATAAGAGTTAGAAGAATATTGGGATCTCAAGTGAAGACCACAGATATCATCACGGGCCGTGGTCCTCGCTACGAACTGTAGTGCAGTTCGTAGTCCTTGTTCCAGTGGGAATCATTGAAGACCCAAACTTTGGGAAGTCCAAGGGAAGACCACGGAAGGCTTCACGGACCGTGAACCCCTTGACGAGTCGTGGGAGTATCCGTACATGTTAGTTTAAGAGGTTTGGGATACAAATTTTGCATGAAGTAGTTGTTGCGTAAGGTCATAAATTTGTAAATGGTGTAAGTACTGAATGTAGTTGTTTTGCTCATCACTTGAGGACAAGTAATGGTTCTAAGTTGAGGGTGTTGATGTGCCGTGAAATCGTGGCACATTTGACGCTTAAGAACTATGAACTAACACTGGAATTAAGTGAAATTTTGTACAATTTGATAGGTTTGTTGAATGTGCATGCAAAAGTCTGGTTAGTATAGAAAATGGAAAAGAATCAAGTAAAGTTTATGGTCAACTGCACGGACCGTGAACTCCATCGCGATCCGTGGTTGAGCTCGTGAAAGTGAAGCAGTGCAGGCCTTGAGAAGATGAAGAGGAGTTATAACCAAGTGACAACCACAGAAGGTTCCACGGGCCGTAACTTTTACCACGGACCGTGGTACCTACTGTGGAGTTGAACTAGTGTGAAAGCAAGGAAGAGTTAGAAGAATATTGGGATCCCAAGTGAAGACCACATATACCATCACAGGCCGTGGTCCTCGCTACGAACCGTGGTGCAGTTCGTAGTCCTTGTTCCAATGGGAAACATTGAAGACCCAAACTTTGGGAGGTCCAAGGGAAGACCACGGGAGGATTCACGAACCGTGAAGCCCTTGACAGGTCATGGGAGTATCCGTGAAAATGCCCGACTATTCCGTCCTATTTCGATTATGACTCAGTTTCAACATTCTATTTTTGAACTACTTTAGGTCATTTTCTGAATATTTTTTATATTATTATTTTTGGGAGAGAGTATCTGACTTTTTCACGGCCGAGAAGAGAATTATCAAGTGATTGTTGATTTACCAATTATTTTCGTAAGTATTTCTTAACATGTTTTTATTATCCAGTGCCGATTCTTTACATGTAAATATGATCGGCTAAATATTAAAACTGGGTGTGTGAGATCTATGACGACATTCTAGTGGCGATTCTGTAAAACGAGTAAAAGGCAATCTTTGTTTACAATCTATAGTTTACAGCTTTTCATTATCATTTTAGTCTATTGAGTGCACGCTTTAGACAATCCCGTATCTGGTGTTTGTTCGACAGAAAAGCACTAGTTAGGATAAAGCTGAACTTAAGTCAATGAATTAGAGTTAAAGTTGGAGTTTGAGAGAAGAGATATTTAACACCGTGTAAAATCATTCGAAGTCAAATATCGATAACACTTAAAGTTTGAGAGAATTAAAGTGAATATTGTCTGATTAGGCTGAGAAGCGTCAGATAAATTCAACTTGGAAAGGTTTTGTAAACATTAATTGACCTGACACCCAATTTACGGGAGAGCGTTATAATCGACATCATAGTGATAAAAAAACCTGGTTTCTTTAAATTAGCTGAATCAACTTACAACGAGATAGTATGTGAACTGTTTATCTAAGTTTTGACTGCAAATGTTGGTAGTATAATACATTTAAATAAAACCCAATTTACTTTCCGTAATATTTGTTTAGGAAATGGTAACGACAATTGAGTAAACGCGACAGTGAAACTTTATCTGTAAATAAATTCTCTATGGGATCAACCTCAACTCTAGTTCAGTTCTATAAATTGACAACAACCGGTCTATGCTACAAGCCGACAAAGTCCTACAGTTATCCAATTCCGAGTGTTTGAAAGATAAAGCGTAGAAAGCAAGGGAAAGCCTATGGTAGTTTGTTGTTAGTGTTAAAAATTCATTGAGAGTGTGGCGTAGTACTCAGTCTCTACCATTATGAGCGAGGAACTTCTTTGGTGAGAGGACACAGTGGTTGCATTTGAAAGTAGATTGAGTGAGCTGATGATTCGCAGATATAAGCATGATTGACTAAAAGTAATGAGATGTCATGTATTGATCCTTACATGTTAGATTTAGAGGTTTGGGATACAAATTGGGCTTGAAATAGGTGTTGCGTAAGGTCATAAATTTGTAAATTGTGTAAGTACTGATTGTAGTTGTTTTGCTCATCACTTGAGGACAAGTAATATTTCTAAGTTGAGGGTGTTGATGTGCCCTGAAATCGTTGCGCATTTGACGGTTAAGAACTATGAACTAACACTGGAATTAAGTGAAATTTTGTACTATTTGATAGGTTTGTTGAATGTGCAGGAAAAAGTTTGGTTAGTATAGAAAATGGAAAAGAATCAAGTAAAGTTTACGGTCAACTCCACGGACCGTCAACTCCATCACAATCTGTGATTGTGCACGTGAAAGTGAAGCAGTGCAGACCTTAAGAAGATGAAGAGGAGTAATAACTAAGTAAGAGCCACAAAAGGTTCCACGGGCAGTAACTTTTACCACGGACCGTGGTACCTAACGCGGAGTTGAACCAGTGTGAAAGCAAGGAAAAGTTAGAAGAATATTGGGATCTCAAGTGAAGACCACGAATACCATCACGGGCCTTGGTCCTCGCTACGAACCGTGGTGCAGTTTGTAGTTCTTGTTTCAGTGGTAATCATTGAAGACCCAAACTTTGGGAAGTCCTTAGGGAAGACCTCGGAAGGCTGACGTGTCGTGGGAGTATCCGTGAAAATGCCCAACTATTCAGTTCTAGTTCGATCAGGACTCATTTTTAACATTCTATTTTTGAACTACTTCAAGTCATTTTCTAAATATTTTTTATATTATTATTTTTGGTAGGGACTATCTAACGTTTTCACGACCAAGAAGAGAATTATCAAGTGATTGTTGATTTACCAAATATTTTCGTAAGTATTTCTAAACATGATTTTCTTATCCAGTACTAATTCTTTACATGAAAATATGATCGGTTAAATATTAAAATTGGGTGTGTGAGATCTATGACGACATTTTAGTGGCGATTCTGTAAAATGAGTAAAAGGCAATCTTAATCTATTGAGTGCACGCTTTAGACAAGCCTGTATCTGGTGTTTGTTCCAGAGAAAAGCACCAGTTAGGAAGAAGCTGAACTTAAGTCAATGAATTGGAGTTAAAGCTGGAGCTCGAGAGAAGAGATCTTGAACACCCTCTCAAATCAAGCGAAGTAAAATATCGATAACACTTTAAGTTTGAGAGAATTAAAGTGAATATTGTCTGATTAGGCTGAGAAGCTCAGATAAATTTAACTTGCAAAGGTTTTGTAAACATTGATTGACCTGACACTCAATTTACGGGAGAGAGTTATAATCGACATCATAGTGATCAGAAATCATGGTTTCTTTAAATTAACTGAATCAACTTACAACGAGATAGTCTGTGAACTGTTTAGCTACGTTTTGACTGCAAATGTTGGTAGTACAATACATTTAAATAAAACCCAATTTACTTTCCGTATTTTTTGTTTAGGAAATGGTAACGACAATTGAGTAAACGCGACAGTGAAACTTTATCCGTAAAGAAATTCTCTGTGGGATCGACCTCAACTCTAGTTGAGTTCTATAAATTGACAACGACTGGTCTATGTTACAAGCCGACAAAGTCCTACAGTGATCCTATTCCGGGTGTTTGAAAGATAAAGCGTAGAAAGCAAGGGCAAGCCTATGGTAGTTTGTTGTTAGTGGTAGAAATTCATTGAGAGTGTAGCGTAGTACTCAGTGTCTACCATTATGAGCGAGAGACTTCTTTAGTGAGAGGACACAATGGTTGCATTTGGGAGTAGATTGAGTGAGCTGATGATTCGCAGATATAAGTATAATTGACTAAAAGTTATGAGATGTCATGTATTGATCCTTACATGTTAGATTCAGAGGTTTGGGATACAAAATGTGCTTGAAATAGTTGCTGCGTAGGGTCATAAGTTTGTAAATGGTGTAAGTACCGATTGTATTTATTTTGCTCATCACTTGAGGACAAGTAACGGTTCTAAGTTGAGAGTGTTGATGTGCCGTGAAATCGTGGCACATTTGACGGTTAAGAACTATGAACTAACACTAGAATTAAGTGATATTTTGTACTATTTGATAGATTTGTTGAATGTGCAGGCAAAAGTCTGGTTAGTATAGAAAATGGAAAAGAATCAAATAAAGTTTACGGTCAACTCCACAGACGTGAACTCCATCACGATCTGTGATTGTGCTCGTGAAAGTGAAGCAGTGCAGACCTTGAGAAGATGAAGAGGAGTAATAACTAAGTGACAGCCACGGAAGGTTCCACAGGCCGTAACTTTTACGACGGACCGTGGTACCTAACGTGGAGTTGAAACAGTGTGAAAAAAACGAAGAGTTAGAAGAATATTGGGATCCCAAGTGAAGACCACGGATACCATCAAGGGCTGTGGTCCTCGCTACGAACCTTGAAGCAGTTCGTAGTCCTTGTTCCAATGGGAAACATTGAAGACCCAAAATTTGGGAAGTCCTTAGGGAAGACCACGGAAGGCGTAACGGACCATGAAGCCCTTGACGTGTCGTGGGAGTATCCGTGAAAATGCCCTACTATTCAGTTCTAGTTCGATTAGGAGTCATTTTTAACATTCTATTTTTGAACTACTTCAAGTCATTTTCTTAATATTTTTTATATTATTATTTTTGGGAGGGAGTATCTAACGTTTTCACGACCGAGAAGAGACTCAACACTTTTTCTTCCTTGCCTCAAGTTATACAATTTGGTAAGTAATCCTTGGCGGTATCTTTCCGGCACATACTTAGCTCTCAGTCAACTCGGGCCATGGTGGAGGACGACCTTCTTAAACAACTAAGTGATACCTCTTCATGTACTCCCACCATGTGACAGCATACCCCTCGAATTGCGTGATAGCATAGCAAATACTTTTGACCTCTGCTAATTCATTCACATTGAAAATCCGGTCACATTGCGACTCCCATTCTAAGTAAGCAACGGGATTGCATTCCCCTTTGAATGTCAGAAGATTCATTTTGATAGAGTTGATGCCAACATCTCGGCCTCCATGGCCACCTTGGTCATTGTAATGGTAACCCCTTTGATGCCCTCCATGATAGCGGTTACCATGTTCTTCTCTAGCTTCTTGACCCACTTTATGTTCGACATTGGCTTCCCATTGATTTCCACCTTGAAGGTGGTTTCCATGTTGTCTCCTATCAAATGACATTGGACCCAATGTAGTGATCCACCTTGAAACATTTGATCTCTTGATTGATTCCCTGGTGACTGCCATGGTGCTTCTTCACCTTCACCCTCATAACCTCCTTGATCTTCATCATGCCTCACCTCATTCAGGGGATTTGGTTGTGGTTGTGGTCTTTGGTAGGGAATATTTTGGTTAGGTGGGGTTTGGTAAGGATGGCTTTGATTTGGTGGAGCTTCTTGACTAAGCGGAAAATGGAATGGTCGATGGGTACTTTTTCTATTTGAACCTAATTGCACAAATGTTGGGTGCAAGGCTTGGTGGAGGGTCCGGGTGTGAGAGTAGGAGAGTGAGTGTGATCTTTCCCACTTGTAGTAGCATGAAAATTAGCTTGTGGTGTAGAGTCAATCTTCCACAGTGGCCAGCCTCCCATTCATCCTTGATAGATCACCTCTCACATCGTTCAATACTTCCAACAAGGTTGCCAAAGTAATTTCTCCGACAGGTGCTTGAGTTTCATTTCTGGTCTCCATTGTACCTACAATAAGACAACTCACAAGAAGCAAACACGTTAAGTTAGTACAGAACTCACAATCGCTCTTGTTTACGCACCTTTAATTGTCTTTCAATTTGGCGCTAATATTGACAATTGTTTATACTTCGTCGATCACAAGGTATCAATTTCAACTCAAGGTCAGAATGGATTCTTGTTTGACGAAGAACGGACAACTTGATTGAACAAACACACTTGAATCAAGAATTAACTAGGAAACAAAAATGAGAAAAGCACGAAAAGAAAAGGCACAAACAAAGAAGTGAATTCAAGAACCAATGGTCAACAAGTAGATCTAGTATTTACGATTTGAAAATCAGCTAAGAATTCTTGAGAACGTTTGAGAATCAAAAGAAAAGAAACTAAGAATTTAAAACATGAGATTAGGAGTAACTTGAGTTTTCGATCACCGAATGACCTGTTTTCTTCGCCTAAATTTAAGTTCAGCTCGCCAACTTGAAGATGGACTAGCCAAACTTTGCAAACGGATAAGGCAACTCAGAGATACGGGTGGTAGTTCGGTGATGCACCGATGGGACTCGGCGACCAAGGCTTGGTCTCGCCGAAAGTTCCATTAGCTCCCTCAAATGGGCAGCCAATTCGGCGAGCAACCTGCCCAATGGGCAAGGCGCCGAATGGTTAGGTGAGACCCATTTTAGTTCGCCCAATAGACCTCATGCAGCTCCTTCAATGCTCTGAAATTTGAAATCTGGTGGTCCCTCCTGCTCTTGTCCTTTTGTCCTTTAGTACTTACCCCTTTTAGTAAATTCCCTCTTATAAACACCTTTACTCTTTCTCTTTCTTTATTTTTGGAATCAAACTCTTCCTTTTTCAAATATTCCCTTCTTGAAGATTTGAATGTTCTTCAAGAACTTCAAGAATAATATGAAGACCCAAAATAAAACCTTAAAATTTTTGTCTCGGAATTTCACAAAAATTTAGGTGAAGGCTCTCCTTGATGTGGGAAACAACACCCAATACCTTTTAACCTTCAATTCCAAACCAAATCCTTAAAATTTCAAAAAACTCACTTTGTCTTCTTCAAGTCTTCAATGGTGGATTCTTCAACAAGCCTCCAAACTCCTTTCAATCTCAGCTTAAGACTCAAATAGGATTGGAGAACACTATTCTAATCTTAGAAACTCAAATAAGACTCAAATCTAAGAAACCCATTTCAGCAAATTCACAAAAACAAAAATGAACAGATTTTTTTTTTGTAACAAAACCCCAAGACTAGAATCGTAAAAACGAATCTAATCCAAGCTCTGATACCAAATGATACGATTCTCACAAGATAAATGATGATAATATACGGAAATCAAAAAGACGGAAAGTAAAGGATAAATAATTAGACACACAAAGAGGAAATCAAAGGCAACCTATGGGTATAATAAACCCAAAGACCTCAATTGATTAATCCTACAATAGAACCTAACTCTTACGATGACCTCAAGGGAATCAACATCCCGAGCAATCGACGTTTCTAACAAAATGGCAACAAAAGCTTACCAAGCTCTTAACACTCAAAATGAGTTTTCAATTTTCATTATTAAAATAGTCTAAGTCTAAAATGAACCCTACCTGGCTATTTATAGGTTTTAGATAAAAGGGCCCAAAAGTGACCCGGAATGACAATGGGCGAGCTGGGTCGGGTCGCCAAGTGGGTTGGGCGATGCACCGACCTGGTTGGCAAGCTTCTCTGCGTGATCCTCAGCTATGGTCACGTTCTGGAGCATTAGGTGAGCTGGGACCATCGCCTAAGCCTCTGGACGATGCGCCAAGTGTGCCTTGCTTGCCAAAAGTGCTTTCTTCTGCAATCTTCAAGGAATGAAAGTCCTTGCTTGTCATCAACACCATCTCGAGCACCTCCACCTTCATAAATAACCCTTGCATCCTTTGAAGGTCTTGAGCTTGGCTTCTAGTAAATGGTCTTGATGATATCTTGAAAATAATTTCTCCTCAAATTCGATGGATCATCACCACCAGCAGTTGGAAAAGGGGATAGGTCGCACACATTGAAGTGTTGTGCACTTGATAATCCGGAGGAAGGGCAACCTTGTAGGCATTATCGTTGAGCCGCTCAATCACTGGAAATGGTCCATCACCTCGCGACATCAGCTTCGTCTTACGGCCAATCTCCTGGTTCAAACAGGATCCTCTTACGGCCCTTGTTAGCCCTTTTTGCTACATCTTGGTTCTTTTTCTCGTAAGTGCAGCCGCACCTTTTCATGTAGCTTCCGCATGGCTTCAACTCGCTTACTCCCGTCTAAGCTTAATCCAACATCTTGAGAAAGAGGAGTGAGATCTAAAGGGGTTAGGGGGTTAAAACCATAAACCACTTCAAATGGAGTCATGCCAATAGTACTATGAATAACTCTATTATATGCAAACTCAACTAAAGGCAAATGTTCCTCCCACGAGGCCACATTTCCCTGCACGACGGCGCGAAGCATAGAACCCAAGGTTCTATTCACAACTTCAGTTTGGCCATCAGTTTGTGGGTGACACGAAGTTGAGAACAACAACTTTGTACAAAGTCTACCCCACAATTCCTTCCAAAAGTGACTAAGGAATTTTGGATCCCTATCACTTACAATGGTTTGAGTAATTCCATGCAATTTAACAACATGCTCAACAAACAAAGAAGCTACATTGGATTACATAAGGGAAAGTTTCAAGGAATTCAATCCATTTGATGTGCCTCTTGTTCAATTTTCCTAGGGCCCGAATATGCTTTAGGGACTCATGATCAGTCCTAATGACAAATTCCTTGGGCCAAGTAATGTTGCCAATTACCCAAAGCCCTAATCAAGGCATACAATTCGAGATCATAAGTGGAATAATTCAAAGTAGCACCGGTTAGTGATAAGTAAGCAAATGGGTTTTGGTCTTGCATTAAGACGGCTCCAATGCCTACTTTACTAGCATCACATTCCACTTCAAATATTTTATCAAAAGAAGATAATTGCAACAAAGTAGCAGAACTAAACATAGATTGTAAAACCTCAAAAGCTTTGGCTTGTTCCTCTCCCCACTTAAAAGGTTTATTTAGGATTACCTCAGTCAAGGGGGCTGCTATGGTACTAAAACCTTAGAAAAATCGTCTATAAAAACTATCCAACCCATAAAAGCTTCTTACATCACTTATGGATTTCGGAATTGGCCAATTCTTAATAGCCTCGATTTTAGCCTCATCAACCTCAACCCCTCTTCAACTCACAATTAAACCTAAGAAGACAACTTCATCAACATAAAATGAACACTTATCAATATTAGCATAAAGTTGTTCCTTCCTAAGCACATCAAACACACATCTCAAATGCTCAACATGATCATGCATAGTCTTGCTATAAATCAATATATCATCAAAATAGACAACCACAAATTTCCCTATGAAGGGTTTCATCACATGATTCATTAGACGCATAAAAGTACTAGTAGCATTAGTGAGACCAAATGGCATCACCAACCATTCATATAGACCAAACTTGGTCTTGAATGCGGTTTTCCATTCATCATCGGGGTTCATCGGGATTTGATGATAACCACTCCTAAGATCAATTTTCGAAAACACACAAGAACCATTCAACTCATCAAGCATATCATCTAACCTAGGAATAGGATGATGATACTTTACCATAATTTTGTTGATGGCTTGGCAATCAACACACATGTGCCATGTTCCATCTTTCTTTGGAACCAATAGAACCGGCACGGCACATGGACTCATGCTCTCCTTCACATAACCTTTGTTGAAGAGTTCCTCAACTTGTCTTTGTAGCTCCTTGGTGTCCCCCATATTGCTTCTATAAGACGGCTTGTTTGGCAATTATGATCCTGGCACAAAATCAATTTCATGCTCAATTCCTTGAAGTTGGGGCAATCCACTTGGAAGCTCCTTTGGGAAGACATCCTCATAATCCTGCAAAAGAAAGGAAATAGAATTGAGAAGATAAGAATGAGACTTGTTAGTTTGTAGCACATGATCCCTATGTGTGATAAGGATCAAGGAACTTTCGGACTCAATTTCCTCCCTAACTCTTTGTAATTAGCCAACAACACTTGGGCCTTTCCTTTCAACTTCCTCCGCTCCTCCTCTTCTTGGCTCTCGGTCTCCACATGTTCATCTTTACACTTCTTCTTTTCCTTCGATTCACTCATCCTTTGATATATATCATTGACTTGAGAGGGGGTAATAGGATGAAGAATATTATTATGATCATTCAACACAAGTGAATACTTGTTGGTCCTCCCATCATGTTTGGTTGAACAATCATGTTGCCAAGGTCTCCCGAGTAGCACATGACAAGCTTGCATTGGGACCACATCACATAGAACCTCATCTTGATACTTCCCAATCTTGAACTTGATCATTACTTGTCGATGCACCCTCAATTCTCCACACTCACTCAACCATTGAAGTTTGTAAGGTGTAGCATGCTTAGTGGTAGGAAGTTTTAAGAATTCCACTAATGCAGTACTAGCAACATTTGCACAACTTCCTCTATCAATGATTAAGGAACACACATTATCCTTGATGAGGCGCTTGGAGTGAAATAAATTCTCCCTTTGACTCGGATCGTTTAAGGCCTTACTAACCATTGCCCGTCTCACCACATATAGAGGAGCGACGCTCTCTCCTTCTTTGACACAAAGGTCTAGTTCTTCTCCATCTTCAAACTCATCCTCTTCTTGAGGATCTTCTTCACAACCTTCTTCTTGCTCCCTTTCTTCACTAAGATATATTTTCCCTCCTTGAAAGTAGGGCAATCAGTCGATTGGGACACTCACGCATTATATGACCCCATCCCCTACATTTGTGACATTGAATACCTTTAGGGAACTTGTTTGGGTGAGTGATACCTTTGTATCTAGGAGGGTACTTTGGAGTGTTTCCTTCGAAGGGCTTCTTAACATCCGAACTCTTGTTCCAACCCGACGATGTTTGAGCTCCCCTTTTGTTCTTGCTCCAAGATTTGGAAGATGAAGTCTTTTATTTAGCCACCTTCTCCTCCTTGAATTCTAGCTCTATCTCATGGGCGGCCTCCAAAACATCATTCAAAGTAGCAAACCTATTAAGGGTCATCTTAGAAGAAATCTCTTTGTTAAACCCTACTTTGAAGAGGATCACGGCATGCTCTTCAATTTCTCTATATTCCAACTTCATGACTATGTTTTGGAACTCATCATGAAATGCTTCAACATATTTGCTTCCTTGCCTCAAGTTATATAATTTGGTAAGTAATCCTTGGCGGTATCTTTCCGGCACATACTTAGCTCTTAGTCAACTCGGGTCATGGTGGAGGATGACCTTCTTGAACAACTAAGTGATACCTCTTCATGTACTCCTACCATGTCTCGCATACCCCTCAAATTGCGTGATAGCATAGCAAATACTTTTGACCTCTGCTAATTCATTCACATTGAAAATTCGGTCACATTGCGACTCCTATTCTAAGTAAGCATCGGGATTGAATTCCCCTTTGAATGTCAGAAGAGTCGTTTTGATAGAGTTGATGCCAACATCTCGGCCTCCATGGCCACCTTGGTCGTTTTAATGGTAACCGCTTTGATGCCCTCCATGATAGCGGTTACCATGTTCTTCTCTAGCTTCTTGACCCACTTTATGTTCGACATTGGCTTCCCATTGATTTCCACCTTGAAGGTGGTTTCCATGTTGTCTCCTATCAAATGACATTGGACCCAATGTAGTGGTCCACCTGGCAACATTTGACCTCTTGGTTGATTCCTTGGTGATTGCCATGGTGCTTCTTCACCTTCACCCTCATAACCTCCTTGATCTTCATCATGCCTCACCTCATTCAGGGGATTTGGTTGTGGTTGTGGTCTTTGGTAGGGAATATTTTGGTTAGGTGGGGTTTGGTAAGGATGGCTTTGATTTGGTGGAGCTTCTTGACTAAGCAGAAAATGGAATGGTCGATGGGTACTTTGGCTATTTGAACCCAATTGCACAAATGTAGGGTGCAAGGCTTTGTGGAGGGTTCCGGGTGTGAGAGTAAGAGAATGAGTGTGATCTTGCCCTCTTGTAGTAGCACGAAAAGTAGCTTGTGGTGTGGAGTCATTGGAATTGACTCTACGTTCCACAGTGGCCAGTCTCCCATTCATCCTTGATAGATCACCCCACACATCGTTCAATACTTCCAACAACGTTGCCATAGTAATATCTCTAACACGTGCTTGAGTTTCATTTCCGGTCTCCATTGTACCTGCAATAAAACAACTCACAAGCAGCAAACCTGTTAAGTTAGTAAGGAACTCACAATCGCACTTGTTTACGCACCTTTAATTGCCTCTCAATTTGGCGCTAATGTTAACAATTGTTTATACTCCGTCGATCACAAGGTATCAATTTCAACTCTAGGTCAGAATGGATTCTTGTTTGACGAAGAACGGACAGCTTGATTGAACAAATGGACTTTAATCAAGAATTAACTACGAAATAAAAATGAGAAAAACACGAAAAGAAAAGGCACAAACAAAGAAGTGAATTCAAGAACCAATGGTCAACAAGTAGATCTAGTATTTACGAGTTGAAAATTGGCTAAGGATTCCTGCGAACGTTTGAGAATCAAAAGAAAAGAAACTAAGAATTTGAAACCTGAGATTAGGAGTAACTTGAGTTTCCGATCACCGAATGACCTATTTTCTTCGCCTAAATTGAAGTTCAGCTCGCCAACTTGAAGATGGACTCGCCAAAATTTCCAAACGCACAAGGCAACTCGGTGATACGGGTGGTAGTTCGGTGATACGCCGATGGGACTCGGCGACCAAGGCTTGGTCTCGCCGAAAGTTCCAGTAGCTCCCTCAAACACTTCCTTTTTCAAATATTCCCTTCTTGAAGTTTTGAATGTTCTTGAAGAACTTAAAGAATACTTTGAAGACCCAAAATACAACTCTTAAAAATTTTGTCTTAAAATTTCACAAAAATTTAGGTGCAGGCTCTCCTTAATGTGGGAAACAACACCCAATACCTTTTAACCTTCAATTCCAAACCAAATCCTTCAAATTTCAAACCCACTTTGTCTTTTTCAAGTCTTCAATGGTGGATTCTTCAACAAGCCTCCAAACTCCTTTCAATCTCAGCCTAAGATTCAAATAGGGTTGGAGAACACTATTCCAATCTTAGAAACTCAAACAAGACTCAAATCTAAGAAACCCATTTCAGCAAATTCACAAAAATGAAAATTAATAGATTTTTTTTTGTAACAAAATCCCAAGACTAGAATCGTAAAAACGAATCTAATCCATGCTCTGATACCAAATGATACGATTCTCACAAGAGAAATTATGATAATATGCAAAAATCAAAAAGATGGAAAATAAAGGATAAATAATTAGACACACAACGAGGAAATCAAAGGCAACCAATGGGTATATTAAACCCAAAGAACTCAAATGATTAATCCTATAATAGAACCTAACTCTTACGATGGCCTCAAGGGAATCAATATCCCGAGCAATCGACGTTTCTAACAAAAAGGCAACAAAGCTTATCAAGCTCTCAACACTCAACATGATTTTTCAGTTTTCAATATCAAAATAGTCTAAGTCTAAAATGAACCCTAGCTAGCTATTTATAGGTTATAAAAGGGCCCAAAAGTGACCCAGAATAACAATGGGCTAGCTGGGTAGGTTCGCCAAGTGGGTTGGGTGATGCACCAACTTGGTTGGCGAGCTTCTCTACGTGATTTAGGGATTAGAGTTTCGGATTTAGGGTTTAGGGTTTAGGGTTGAGGGTATAGGTTTAGGGTTTTGAGTTTAGTGTTTAGGGTTTGGGATTAGGGTTTAGGGTTTAGGGTTAGGGTTGAGGGTTTTGAGTTTAGGATATAGGGTTTAGGGTTTAGTGTTTAGGATTTACGGTTTTGGATTAAGGGTTTAGGGTTTAGGGTTTTGGGTTTAGGGTTTAGTGTTTATGGTTTAGAGTTTTGATTTAGGGTTTAGGGTTTAGGGGTTAGGGTTTAATATTTTGGGTTTAGGGTTTAGGGTTTAGGGTTTAGGGTTAAGGGTATAGGGTATAGGGTTTAGGGTTTAGGTTTTTTGGTTTAGGGTTTTAGGTTTAGGATTTAGGTTTAGGGTTTAAAGTTTAGGATTTAGGGTTTAGGGTTTAGGATTTTGGTTTAGGGTTTATAGTATGGATTTATGGTTTAGGGTTTAGGGTTTAGGAAAGTTTAGGGTTTAGAGTTTAGGGTGTATGGTTAAAGGTAATGAGTTTAGGGTTTAGGGTTTAGGGTTTAGAGTTTAGGGTTTAGGGTTTAGGGTTTAAGGGTTTAGGGTTAGGGTTTAGGGTTTAGGGTTTAGGGTTTAGGTTAAGGGTTTAGGGTTTAGGTTTAGGGTTTAGGATTTTGAGTTGAGGGTTTAGGGTTTTGAGTTGAGGGTTTAGTCATTAGGATTTAGGGTTTTAGGTTTAGAGTTTGGATTTAGGTATTAGGTTTTAAGGGTTAGGGTTTAAGGTTTAGGGTTTACGGTTTTTTAGAGTTTACAATTTCAAGTTTAGGGTTTAGGGTTTAGGGTTTAGGGTATAGAGTATAGGATTTAGGGTTTGGGGGTTACAGTTTGGATTTAGAGTTTAGGGGTTTGAATTTAGGATTTAGCGTTAAGTTTTAATGTTTAGGGTATAGGGTTTAGGGTTTAGAGTTTAGGATTTTGGGTTTAGGTTTTAGGGTTTATGGTTTAGAGTTTGGATTTAGGGTTAAGAGTTTAGGGTTAAGGGTTTAGGGTTAAGGGTATAGGGTTTAGGGTTTAGGATTTAGGGTTTAGCATTTAGAGTTTAAGGTTTTTCATTTAGCATTTAGCATTTAGGGTTTAGGGTTTAGGGTTAAGGGCTTAGGGTTTATTGTTTATGGTATTGTTAAGGGTATAAGGTTTAGGGTTTAGGTTTATGGTTTAGAGTTTAGGATTTAGGGTTATGGTTTAGGGTTTAGGGTTTAGTGTTTAGAGTTTAGGGGTTATGGTTTAGCGTTATGGTTTAAGGTTTAGGGTATAGGGTTTAGGGTTTAGGGTTTAGGGTTTAGGGTTTAGGATTTAGGGTTTAGGTTTAGGTTTAGGGTTTAGGGTTTAGGGTTTAGGGTTTAGGGTTTAGGTTTATGCTTTAGGGTTTAGTGTTTAGTATTTATGGTTTAATGTTTAGGGTTAGGGTTTAAAGTGTAGGGTTTTGGGTTTAATGTTTTGGGTTTAGAGTTTAGGATTTAGGGTTTAGGGTTTAGAGTGTAGAGTTTTTGTTTTAGGGTTGAGGGTTTAAGGTTTAAGGTTTAGGGTTTAGGGTTTAGTGTTTAGGGTCGGATTTAGGTTTAGGGTTTAGTGTTTTGAATTTAGGACATAGGGTTTAGAATTTATAATTTAGAATTTAGGGGTTAGAGTTCGATTTAGGGTTTAGGGTTTAGAGTTTGGATTTAGGGTTTAGGGTTTAGAGTTTAAAGTGTAGGATTTAAGGTTTAGGGTTTAGGATGTAGTGTTTAGGGCTTAGGATGTAGGGTTTAGGGTTTAGGTTTAGGTTTGAAGGATTAGGTTATGGTTTAGGGTTTAGGATTTAGAGTTTTGGGTTTAATGTTTGGGGTTGGGGTTTAGGGTTTAGGGTTTTGGGTTTAAGGTTTATTGGTTTAGAGTTTAGGATTTAGGGTTTAGATTGTAGGGTTTATGGTTTATGGTTTAGGGTTTAGGGTTTAGGGTTTAGGTTTAGGGTTTAGGGTTTAGGGTTTAGGGTTTAGGGTTTAGGTTTAGGGTTTAGGGTTTAGGATTTAGGGTTTCAAGTTTAGTAATTAGTGTTTAGGGTTTGGGGTTTAGGGTTTAAAGTTTGGATATAGGGTTTAGGGTTTAAAGGTTTAGGGTTTAGGGTTTATGGTTGAGGGTTTAGGGTTTAAAGTATAGGATTTATGGTTTAGGGTTTAGGATTTAGGGTTTAGGTTTAGGGTTTTGGGTTTAATATTTAGGGATAGGTTTTGAGGTTTAGGGTTTAGGGTTTAGAGTTGAGGGTTTAG
>JAJOOO010009688.1:0-16851 GCA_029582685.1 Solanum piurae | reverse complement strand
TTTTTTTTACTCTCTGATCATTTGAAAATACTACATTGGCATATAGTGGATATTTGAGGGGAGCTATTTTGTCGAGAGTATTAATGCTCTTATTCATTCTGTTAAAACTTGTTGTTACCTTTCTTTAAGCCTTGCTCCTTATTAAGACAATGTTGTAGATTCAATTCCTAAAATTGGTATATCCATGTTGGTTAGTCTATTTTACATTAAGCATAAATTTTGGCATAACAATAGATTCAAATGAGTTGATGAACTTGGCATGTGGCTTTGATAGGGCACTACTATGAGACTTAGTTTTATTAAAGAATGCGTCGTGTGAATACTCGTTTTTGATAAATGTAGTAAATTTCCTTAATTAGTTTGCTTGTTTAGTCAATGATTATCATGTTTTGTTTTAGTTATTTACCTTTTTATATCCAATTGATCGCACATATAATTATTGTTTATGTCAATTCTAATTTCTTATCACCTTTTTTTTTCGCATGTGAAACATATCCGAGTCCCTTTGGACTCATCTCTTGCATATCCTTGAGTTATTTTGAGTCAGCCGGGTCATCCGAATAGGGCTGTACAGGGGCTGGAAATTGAAAACAAATTTCAGAAAGTTCAAAACGGGCTGAGATACGGCCTGTATACAGTGGTATACGTCAATATACATGACAAAAACAGTGAGATACAGGTCTTAAACGTAAAAACACAAGGCTGAGGCACATATAGACATTCGGAAGCAAGAGATACATGAAAAAGGCTGATATACATGCCGATATACACTGATATACATCATCTGTATACCAAAAACGGGATTGAGCCAAAAGCCCAAATCAGTAAAAAGTTTGGCCCAAAAAGGGGGCCCAAATTCATTTCTCTTTTACCTTTAATTTATTTAATTGTCTTTATTTATTTATTTTATCATTAACTCTAACTTTAGAATTGTTAATTAGTTTAATTAAATTCCCCAAAAGAGGAGTTATTTTTTTGTGTTGGTTTAATTTTTAATACATTTCATGTTGTGTTCATTTATTTTAGTGACTAAGTATATTGGTCAAAATTTTATACATTCAATTAAGTTAAACTTTTTTTTTTACTTAAAAGAAATTTTCTTTAATAAAAAATAATGATAATATTTAGTCATTTTCTCAAAAAGGGTTAGTCAAGACTTTTATTCTCCAATTAATTTAAAATGTTATTCATGCTTTAATTTATTAAAATTGATTTAAATTATTATTTAAAAAATGAATCAAATAAATTCTAATTAATTTAGTTTTATTAATATTCTAGTCACTTATATTTTGAGTTAAAATGTATCATTTTAGATCCCTTTCTCTAAAAAATAAAAAGAAATAAAATGTGTTATTTATTTAACTATTTTTTTTTTAAGTTAATCAAATATTATAAATTATTGTTTTTATGTTAAATCATTATTTTATTTTATTTTCTAAAAATAGTCAAATATATTTTAGTCAAATCGCAGGTCAACCGCATGTTAGCGGACACTTCGAATGCTTAAACCCTTCTCAAAGTGTAAACTGAACCCCGAACCCTTTTTGGTATTATCAAATGATTTTTTCTGTTTAAATCTTTGAAAATTATAAGTTTTCTTAATTTCTTTAAAAAATTAAGTGGAGACTCTTTTCTAAGTATTTTTCTCAAATTGTTTTATACTTAGAACATTTCAAAAAGTGATTTTTCTAGAGATAGTCAAATTACGGCACGACACTGCCTCTGCTAAACAAGAGAAAAGGAAAATATTTTGCTTTATAGTGGAAAAAACCAAACTTACCCAAATAATAGTAATTTTTTTTAAAAAAAAAAGTGTCAAAAATATCCATAAACTAAGTAAAATAAACAAAAATACCTTGATTCAAAAATATCCTCATCAATAATTTGATTCAAAAATGCCCTTAAACTTGTGAAATGAAGAAAAATGTCTCAGTTTGATCCAAAAATACCCTTGTGGTCAATAGTTTGCCCCTACAAATTATAGGAAAAAATAATAATTTCTTTTTTCCCCTTCTTTTATCTCTGATAAGCTGTTCTTTAACAAGAGACTAGATGTTGGCCAAGTACTAAAAATAATATATTACTACTACAAATTACAATCACATTGAGGCTGAAAATAAAACCCATACAAATTTTTAATGTCTATATTTTATATTATGATGACAAATCAAAAATTACAATTTGGATCAACTTGCAAATTTGTCAATAGTATATCTTTATACCATTCTACATTGTACCTAAGTTTTATAGTAAGGTAAAGATATCTCAACTCTGAAATCTGTTAGACTTCCAAATATGAAAGAAAAACTCAAATCCATCCCGATTAGCAGAAAGACGAATATTCCTTCCTCATTATCAGACAATCACTAACATCTATTTCTTCGTCACACCAATCCTTGTAAGTACCAAATATGCCAACAACCTATATCCCACAAGCATTATAGTCAATGCAACGACTGATATCGTTTTACCTCCAAGCCCTACAGACTTTATCGCGGGGAAATCATGCACGTAACAAGTTGCATCCACTATGCCACAATGATACATTTCATCTGCCTCATACTGTGACCCTATCAAGAGCTTGAACGTATACTGGCTAAGCGATATGTATTTTAACCAGCTAATGAAGCTAGGAACATGCTGAACGAAAAATCCACTGACTAGAGTGAACGATAGCATGATTACTGAGGCGAGTACAGTAGCTGATTTTAGATCCATGATCATCGCGCCAATTGCAAGTCCAAGGCCTTGTGCTACTAATACACCATATAGGACGGTGAACAAGGTAGAGAAAAAATTCACCGGGGATTGTTTTAGGCCCGTTGTCCAGTATGTTATGATGACGAAAACAGTTGGAAGTACT
Source organism: Solanum piurae (assembly GCA_029582685.1). Lineage (NCBI taxonomy): Eukaryota > Viridiplantae > Streptophyta > Magnoliopsida > Solanales > Solanaceae > Solanum > Solanum piurae. The sequence goes on along the minus strand of JAJOOO010009688.1, from coordinate 13,988 downwards.
AGCTCCATTGGAAGGTCACCAACTATTCTTGACATGAAGTATGAAGAGAGTCGATACATACCTGAGGATCGTTCCTTCTCCAACATCATTCGTTCTGGTGGGAACGTGAAAATAGCTTGGAAGAGAGGATAGAAGCCCCAAAATGAAGTGATAAAGAACATGAGCCCAGTCTGCATCAATTGATAAAAATTACAACTCTTAGGAGTCGTTACGTTACGTTTGGTCCAAAGACTAGTTGTAATGCATACGTTAATAATGCAAGAATTGTAATGCAGAGGAAGTAGAGATCAATACCTGATCCTGTATGTCACTCGATCGCCACCATAACATTGCACACAATATAGATACAATAAGGACCTGTCCAACCTTGAGGAATGAGAAGGAATCGTGTTTTCGTTCTTTCATTCCTCTTCTAAACAACACAACAGATTCGTTCCACCAAGTGTTTGACCATCGATCGAGTTTCCCTTTTTGTAACTTTTCATGATCTTCGCTATCATCATATTTTTGCAATTCTTCCTTCACTCCATCCAACAGATTGGTTTTGAACGCAGTTACTAGAGTCTGCTTGATTGATGCTTGATCTTCTTGTGGATCATCTATAACACCTGCACAAATTGATGTGTATATAACAATTTTATGAACACGCCCAATCGTGTGTGACATTGTCATTTTCTATAGAGATATCCTCTGTAAGGGCAGAGATGTGAGACAATATATAAAAATAACATAAAGCGTAGATGAACATACCATTTGCAAGATCTAACAAGAAGTCGGAGGGATTCATAGCAACGGAGGGTGAAAATCCAATGCTCGAAAAATATGCCATAACATCTTCACCTCTGCCAAAGTAGAGGGGATTTCCTTCAGACAATAACAAGACTTTGTGGAACATGTAAAACAGTCTACTTGAAGGCTGATGTATTGTCATCACAATCGTTCTCCCACCGTTCACTAACTCCCATAGAGTCGACACAATCTTTTGAGCAGTTGTTGAATCAAGGCCCGATGTTGGTTCATCCAAAAACAACAAGCTCGGATTAATAAGCATTTCTTGTCCAATGCTGACTCTTTTCCTCTCCCCTCCAGAAATTCCTCTCAATAACGGACCTCCAATGATACTATCCTTGCATTTCGTTAGTCCCAATTGAGAAATTACAGCCTCAGCATGCGCGACTTTTTCCATGTGTGATAAGGTTTTAGGCAACCGAAGCAAGGCAGTGTATACTAGTGTTTCTGTGACAGTTAGATGAGGGTAAAGAACATCGTCTTGAGTAACAAATCCGGTGTAACGCTTCATAGCATTTTTGAAGGGCATTCCATTATAAGTTATAGTACCTTCAACACGACCACTTAGACGACCTCCTAACCCCGTTAACAACGTTGTTTTACCACTCCCCGACGGGCCTAACATGGCCAGCATTTCACCGGGGAAGACTATACCAGTTATACCCTTTAAGATTATTTTCTCTTCTTGTGATTTAGAGGAATTGTTGAACATACCTTCAGTCTTGGGCTTAATCTTGTACACAACATTGTCAAACTGCACATTGTGATACAAATAACATAACACAAATTTAGACTTCACAACATCAAAAGCATGATAGGAAAACCAAAAGATAACCCCTTCGTCCTGTTTTAGTCGTCTACCATACTAAAAATAGTTGTCCAATATAGAGAAACACAAATAATTTATCACATAGTTACTAATTTACCGCTCCGTCCTTTTTTACCTATCCTTAGAAAATCAAGAAATACTTTATCACTTAAGCATTGAATGTGTGTCAAATATGGTGATACACTAAAATTATCATTCTGTTTATTGCTCTGAATGAGTAAAAATAGACAGAGTTTACTTTCCGAAGCATTGAATTTATTATATTTAAATAGTGATATGGTAAAATTGTCATTTTATTGGTAAAGGTGTACCAAGTAAATACTGAATGAATTCAGTAAATATAGACAGAGGGACTACTATTAACTAGGATTCAACATCGAATATTTATAGCTATATACTATACTCTACCCGTTACGTTTTTTTACTTGTATATTCTAGCAACTTTAAAGGGAAATTTATTAATTTTTCTAGTCAAATTTAGATTTCCAACATAATAAATAAGGTTAATTTAATAAAATATTTTCTTAAGGAAAGTGCCAAGTCAGCTTTGACCAAGTAAAAAATCAAATAGAACACAAAAAAAATAAGTAACAAACTTACTTATTTTCCTGAAAAATATTTTCATAAAAAAAATAAAAATTACTTAATACCAAACACACCCTTTGGATTAAAAACAATTTTTTTTTACAAAGAAGAAATTGGACAAATTTTAAACTATAGAACTAATAAAACACAAAATCAATGTGTTTAAACAAGAATGTAGCTTTCTTTTTTCATTAATTTAGATTAAAACGGATACATGCATGTAATTTTCTGGAAAAAAATCAAAAGAACTACCACCAAATAATCAAAATAATTTATAAATTTAACATTAATCGGATTAATAAATAATAAATTAATTAATTACCTTGAGAGTGACAGGAAAATTAGTTTTCTTGAAGATGGCTGCACTTTCCAGCTGAGTAATTTGTATATCCTCCATTTTTTTTATAAATAATTTTTTTCCCCTCTCTTCTTTGAAGAAGAAAAGAGAGAAAAAATAAAGGGATTGAAAATAGAGAAGAATTTGATGTATTTATATATCGGTGATAAATATTGTTGGGTATACGTAAAGTTTGGAGGGGGATATGATACGTGTTACAATATATTTGGAGGTGTAATAAATGATTTACTTAAATCACTTTTAGGGCTGTTAATTTCTTGATGAGTGAGATGACTTATAGTTTTACTAGGACACATATAGTAAAATTATTATTTTATTTATAACTCGATGCAAAGATGACTTATAGTTTTACTAGGATTGATATAGTAAAATAATTTTTTGTTTATAAATTTTAAGATATGAATCGAGTCAAATATAAGCGCGTATATATAGAATTTTGAGAGAGTAAACAATTTTAATCAAAATTAAGAAAGGAAAAACGATAGTGGTTTTTGTGGTTGGTGATATTATTAATTTTTTCCTTTTTAGTTTTTGGGGGTTAAAATTGGTTAAAATTAAGAAAGGAAAAAAGATAGTGGTTTTTGTGGTTGCTGATATTATTAATTGTTTTCCTTTTTAGTTTTTGGGGGTTAAAATTGTTTTTATCTTTTAAATCTTTTGATGCGTAGAAATGATTCAAATGTCAAACTATCAAAAAAAGCTTTCCTGCCATTAATTTTTCTTTTCCTTTTTGTTTTTTTGGTAAAAATAATTTACATTACGTTGCGGAAAGTCAAATCTAGATAAACTTTTTATTATGCTAATATGATGAAAAAATAATTGTTAAATATAAGTCAAAATTCTAGACATATGACACGTTTTCTAATTTTATAGTTGCGATGCGAAAAGTCAAACCTGCATGAACTTTGATCATCATTATATCAATATATATGATTAGAAAATAATTGTTAAAAAATAGTCAAAATTCGTATAATTTAACTCTTATTAAGCAAATTATGACAGTAAAAGCGCACATAGTACTATTATGTTGACATCTAGTGGATGTGTTCCCATGGAAGTAGGAGAAATAACACAAATAAGCTTTTGGCATAATATATAAATACATTTAACTTGACTTTAACTAACATCTATGTCTTTCAACTTTAGTATGCGCAAGTAATACGTGTGTGTCTATTTGATTAATCTTATACAAATTTAAATACCTACTTGTGCATACCAAAAATTAAAAGACATAAATGTCTGCTGAAATCAAAATAAAGGACATATTTATATAGTTGCTGTCATTAGTTATTATTTTTTTCCTTTTTTTGTTTTTGGAATTTAAAATTGTTTTATCTTTTAATTTTTTTTATACAAATGATTCAAACCATCAAAAAAGCTTTGCTGCCATTAATTTTTTTTCCCTTTTTGTTTTGGTTAAAATTATTTACCTTGATCTTTCAATAGCAAATGAATTTCAATCTAATATGTTTATCTAGACACATGGCAAGAAATAAATACTATCTTGTTTGATTTACAATTACAGTAAGTTAAATTTGTATGAACTTTGACAATTATGTTAATATAATAAGAAAATAATTATAAAAATATTGATCATAATTTATATTGTTTAACTCTCATCAAGTAAAGTATGACAAATAAAATCACACGGAGAATTATTATATTGACATTTAGTGGATGTGTTCCCATGGAAGTAGGAGAAATAACGCAAATAAGTTATCATGCAATTTATGTGCACTTTGGGTAAATCCAAGATTTAGAATTGTAGTTTGGAATAGAGAAAAGAGATAAAGTCATTATTGAATTTGTCATGAATTTTAAAAAAGACATCTTTAACTTTGCAATCGTCCTATTATCTCACTAAACAATTTTGAACATATACTATTATATCATTTTTCGATCATCCCCAGATTTTAAGAAGCAAATGTGTTCACACACCAATTTATACATGACAATGTTAATTTAATTAAAAATTTAAATTTTTTTCATTTTAAGTTTTCTCTTTATCATTTTTTTTTCTTTCTTTCTCTCTCTTACTTTTTGATTTATTTTAATTTTGATTTTATCCTAAATTTCACTCCATCTTCACCCCCTACTTTCAAGTGATCCATCCCTCCATTTTCTTTCTTTTCATTCACCTCCCACCCTCACCCCACCCCCAACGTCAAGTTGAATCCCTCTCCCATTTTCTTTCTTTTCTTTTTATTCTTCTTCTTCTCCGGTCAAATTCTTTATTTCAATGATTTTTTATGAAAAAGAATTCATACTATTTTCTAAACTTTATTGTATTATTGATAACAAAACTTATTATTTTTCTAAGAACATTTAAAATTTTGAAGGTATCATCAATTATTCCTTTTCATATAACTTAAAAATTAGAAATGATAATTTTAAAAGAATCAATGAATTCCCCGAAAATTGAAAGAACTTAATTAAAATCGATAAAAAAATTATATGATACTTCCATATCATCTTGAAATCTAATGGATTTATCAAATTGTTTGAAAGTAAGAAAATAATTAGATAAAGTTTTAAAATTAAAGAGAGTAAAACTAATAGTAGTAAAAAAAGAAAGATGAAGTCGTGGTAAAAATGGTGACATTGAAAGTGAGAAGTTTCAATGGAGATGACAATGAATTTATGAAGAAGAAAGAAGAAAGAAACAGAAAAAAATTAAAAGGAAAATTTTTAAAATAATAAAAAAGAAAAAGAAAATATACTTTATAATAAAATACTTGTAAAAATAAAAGTATATTAGTTATTTTAGGTTGTTCACTTTCTTTGAGAGAGTACACACACTCTCTATGTCATGTGGACAAAAAATGATGTAATAATATCAGTTCAAAATTGTTTAGTGGGATAATAGGACGCCAACATAATTAAGGTGTCTTTTTGAAAATTCGAGACAAGTTCATGTGTTACTTTATGTCGTTTCTCTTTGGAATAATATAACTTTCTCATCAAAAAAATTCATGTTATATATAGTCAATCTTTATTATAAGAGAAAATTGTAATAGCAAATTATTAATTCAAATTAAATGTTATAGTCATAATTTCTTTTATTTGTAATTCTCAGCAAACATTCCATATTTTTTGTCATCACATTTGTATATCGAAATATACAAATAGACCCATTCGGTATACATATGTGTTGTATATATGTAGTAATTTTATTTATATACAATTACTATGTTTTAGTTTGTATGCCGAAATATACAAATACATATTTTTATGTATATGTATACCAAAATATACAGATTAATAGCCATAGCAAACATAAAGTTTGTTATGGAGTGCAATTATACAAACTATAGTTATAACATATAATATGATTTTTATGTTTGCTAAACCTAAAATTTACTCTTATTATAATATTAAGAAGTCTTAAAATATTTATATATATATATATATTATTTTTTTTCCAAAATAAAGTACAAACAATTTTCGTCGTTAATTAATTACACAAACAATAACATTTCAATAAAGATAGATATCGATAGTTCCAATGACTAAATAATTAGTTTGTACCAATACTAATTTATAAATTTATTGGTATTATAATGATATATACAAATTATATGCAATTATACATTTGAGTACGATATTCAACATTTTTTTATGAATACCAAATTGGGTATCATTTTTTATTTTCAAAAAAATGCATAATAAATACGACAGTATCAAAATTATGATGTAAAAATAATTGGATTTCAATATAATAATTTTTTATATCTACCGTAGCAGGTAGCGTCCGAGTTGGACTCTAGACTACTTGGGCTTGGAAAAACAAACCAAAAGTACATCAATGGAATCTTTAAAGGCCCATACTATCCCAGGCCCAATTACTTCCTAAAGAGCTCCATCAATGGCAATTGATATAGAATGATATGTATTTTATAAGATGATACATTTATGGGACTTTGCCTAAAAATTATACAAATTTAGGGGTGAAATTAATCGATTTAGCAAATTTTTTTTAGGAAATAACAAAAAAAAATTCAGAAAATGTGTACAATCTAGTAAACCAAACAAGTGACATATAGAAAAACATACAAATTACAATTATATTTTTGTATGTCGTGTGTGTATCATTGGATGTCCACTGATACATCATCATTATTTAAAGCCCACTACAAATATTTAGAGTTGAATAAGAGTTTTTGAGTTTAATTAACACAAATTGTTTTGTTAAAGATATAAACACTCAATTCAACAATCAAAATACAAATATTCTACCTAAAAGTACTGTAGTTTAATGTCATTTATTGGACCAGCTGTTTATTTGATTTATCATATTATAAAATGAAATTATTTAATTGATAAACACACTCACCTACCCTTGACTTTATATTCATCAACACTTATTCCTTGATGACCTTTTTTATTTATATATTTTTTTTTAACATCAAGTTTTAAGATCATAATTTAATAATTATACGGTTGTTATCCGTTGTATTGTATTATTAATTTAAATAAAATATATGGACGTGTGACATTATGTAACGACGGAAAACGATACAATCTTTTTAAATATTGTATTTATTAAAACAATATATTACAATACAATATAATATATTATGAAACAATACATAACAATTATATGATTTATTTTGCGGTCATTAGAAATGTTAGAATAATGTAACGTTTGTTGGAAGGATAATTTTTTAAAAGCTAAATTTGCACGACTTTTAAAAATATGAATAAAATTTAATTAAGAATTGTATTATATGGTCCCAGTAGATGTTACGTTTTCCCATTCAATATTCACCTCGTCTCCCCTATTGCAAGTATAAAGGTTATTTTTGGTACAAAAAATTCACTAACTCCATCTACCTTCAAATTATTGATATTTCCTTTTAGAGCAATTCACATAAATAGTTGATATTTAGTGGATTTAGTTTTCAACAAAAATAGTTGCTAATTATTTTGGTTTAATTTATTAAACCCCAAATGACGATCAGTAGTACTAATTATTTCAGTTGCTTATTTTTTCTGTGTTTACTACTGTTTGTATTTGTAAATTCATTTGAGGAACAGAAAAATTTGAAGAAATCAGAATTTCCAGATGGGTTTTTATTTGGAACTACTACTTCAGCTTATCAAGTATTTTTTTCTATTTTATTTATTAGTTTTTTCACTAAAATTATTTTCATTTTTTGGATATTATTTGATTTTTTAATTTATTTTTTTCAGATTGAAGGGGCATTTCTTGAAGATGGAAAAGGGTTGAGTAATTGGGATGTTTTTAGTCATACTAAAGGTATATACTACTTTTTCATATTGTTTTTAAATGAGTATTTTTTATGATTTTGGATAATACTCACTGAACTGGTCGTTGGGTTGAGTTAGGCCGGATGTTATTTTTTTGTCATACTAGAGTTAAAATTTCTGCCTTGTCATTCCCATGGATAGCTTTCACTTTTTTTTTTTTGTGTGGTATTCATTTTCATTCGGTTCTTAGAATCACATCCATCTGGTAGTGGTTGGAATAACTCGCAAAATCCAACCACTTCACTTACTTCATTGCCCCAACTATTTCTCGTACTCCTATGGAAACAAAATGGTTTCATGTTTTTCTCTGGGTTCATCCCAATTTCGTAGTTTATCGGATGTTGGACCCGTTACTATGATTTTTGATGCAATGGTGGAACCAAGATTTTTACTAGGGGTTCAAAATTATATATACGAACAAGTTCAACATTTACTATATATACCTAATAACTTTAACCATGTAGAAACAGGGTAATCTTACTAGCTCCACCCTTGGTTGGATTGTCGACCCTCTAGATGTCTAGTCTTGGAAATGCAGGGGTGTTAGATGTCACGTTTGTTGGGGATTTAGAGCTAGCTATTATGTTGAATTTAGCCAAGGTCCATTTCTTAGTTATCTTTTTTCTGTGAAGTCTATTTGATTTAGTTGTTTTATGCATACACTGAGAAAGATTTTCGACTTTTAAATGGTTTCAGGAAGGATAAATAATGCAGATACTGGAGATGTAGCGGATGATCATTACCATCGATTTCAGGTCGAATATTTGGATTTTAAATAGTTCTCTTAAAAGAAATTAACTCTACTTTCTGATTCTATTTATTATTGCAGGAAGATGTTGAGTTAATGCACTCTATTGGCTTGAATTCGTATCGTTTCTCTATCTCGTGGAGCAGAGTCCTTCCTAGTAATCTCCGTTATGCTTTTGTTTGTATTTTGTTCCCTCGATTGCTGTCTTGATCGGATCAGTACTTATTTTGTTTACGTTTTATAAGTTTTTGTTGTTTTGAATTGTGATAGGAGGAAGGTTTGGTAAAGTAAATTTTGCTGGTGTTACGTTCTACAACAAACTCATTGATTCTCTCTTACTCAAAGGTATAATGTTTGCAGATAGTACTTAGTAAATTCATGGATGTTGTGGTTAGATAACAGAAATTTGACGTATAATTTCAGGAATAACACCTTTTGTGACTCTTAATCACCACGACCATCCACATGAACTCGAGGAAAAATATGGGGGATGGCTTAATCCTGTCATGCAGTATGTTTCTTTGTGTAAATACTAGGTATGGTACATTTGCTAGCGATCTTAAGGATGTCCGTTTTTTAATTGTGTCCCATTTTTTCTCTATAGGGAAGAATTTTTGTATTTTGCTCAGATTTGTTTCGAGAGTTTTGGTGATAGAGTGAAGTATTGGACCACAATCAATGAGCCAAATATGTTTGCAGAAATGGCCTATGTGAGGGGAGTGTACCCTCCTGCTCGTTGCTCCCCACCTTTTGGCAACTGTTCAGCTGGAAATTCTGATACAGAACCTCTTGTTGCAATGCATAACATGTTATTGGCACATGCCAAGGCTGCAAAACTATATCGCGAGCATTTTCAAGTAAGGATCTGCTTTCACCTAACCTCTCAAATAGTGTAACATGTGCTTAATTATTCGAATTTGATGCTCTTATATGCAGCCTAAACATGGTGGATTGATAGGAATTGTTGTGCATTCATTTATGTATAAACCGTTAAGGAATAATGACTTTGATCGTGATGCTGCTAATAGGGCTGTGCTATTTACCGCTGCTTGGTTAGTCTTACTGGCTTAAAACTTGGCCTTTACAAGCTTGTTCACGCATTGACAATAGCATAAATCTTGACATGCTATTAACCGCTTCTCTCAGGGTTTTCGATCCTTTAGTACACGGAGATTACCCTCCAGAAATGCGTAAATATCTTCTAGATGCACTACCGAGGTTCACCTCAGATGAACGAAAGCTTATTAAAGATAGTATTGATTTCATGGGAATAAACCACTATGGCACTCTGTATGCAAAAGATTGCATTCATTCTAGCTGTGTTTGCTCCAATTCTAGTTGCATTGCGGGTGGAGACCACCCTATCCATGGCTATCTCATTACTCTAGCAGAGAAAGATGGCGTTTCTATTGGAGCACCGGTATGAAATTGTTTCGTAATCCTTAACTCTGCTTTCTCTCGTCATGATATGCTCATTATCCTGTTTTCCATAGACAGGAATGTCTCGATTTTTTGTCGTTCCTAATGGAATGGAGGAGATTGTGGATTATATGAAGAAGAGATATCATAACAAACCAATGTTTGTCACTGAAAATGGTAAATAATCGAGCCTCGTTTACCTTGCATATTCATATGCTTATAATTTTGTCGAAAAACTGATTTATGAGGTACATTGCAGGCTATGCTTCTCTGAATCCTACTACTGCACAAGCGGATGAGCTACAACATGATACTAAGCGAGTCGAATTCCATAAATCATATCTTGCATCATTGGCTCGAGCGATCAGGTAAATGTACTCCCCTCCCATGTTCTCGTACCAAAACAACATGTTGGGTTAAACTTAGACGAGTCAAGAAGTGACAAATTAATAAACGAGTCATGACTCAACCAACCCAAAATTTTACGCAAAATGAAGTAATGACTGAATCTTTGATGCCTTTGTATGGCATTTACAGGAAGGGTGCTGATGTACGTGGTTATTTCATTTGGAGCCTGATGGATAATTTCGAGTGGACTAGTGGATACGAGCTGAAATTTGGGTTATACTACGTTGATCGCGCTACTTTAGATCGAGTTCCCAAGCTTTCAGCAAAATGGTATACAGATTTCTTGACCAACAACAGCCTCAATGGTGAAGAAACAGGAAAGTTAATTTCATATAAGTATAGTACAAAAGCAAATCATTTATCAGACAAATAGTCCTCTAACAAGTACTATTAACTATATTGCTCGAACTTGTCAAAAATAACTATATTTGTTATTTTATAAGTTTAGGATAATAGTAATTATTCTTGAATAGAGTACTATTAGAGGACGTATAAAACCAAAATGTTTCTACTTATACATTTGAGTGATTCACATATACTATTGATATAATCTATGTGTACACATTATATATTGATTATATACTGAGTATATAATTTTTATGGTACACTATAATTACCACTAGACGAGTTAATTTGGGAATTTTACAAACATTTCATAGTATTAGGAGCTAACTCTATCTTATCCCTAATCTTTTTTAAATCACAAAAATCCCTTAAATTTGGTAGAATTTGGATACATCCCAAAACGTCCCGATAAATTACATCTCAATTTTGGATATATCGCTCAACGTTTCGATACATCACGCCTCAATTTCAAATACATCACTCAACATCATGATAAATCGCGTCTTGATTTCGAATACATCACTTAACGTCTCGATACATCATGTATGTCCCAATACATGGTATAAAGTGGTGTATCCGACCAATACATAACGTAAAGTGATGTATCTGAAAATAGGAGAGAGTAAGAATTTTTATAATTTTTTGAAATGGTAAATTTTTTTAGAAAATATAATAAAATAAATTATATATTTATGTAATTTTTCCTTAATATTTTTCGTGTTGCGTGGCTAAAAAAGTTAAAATAAAAAGAAAATAAACAAAGGAAAATCTCAACGGATGAATAGACACAAAATGGGAGTGTCTATTCTTTACAAAACAAAGGAAAATCCCAACTTTGCGTGAGATCCTAAAGGATTTTCTTTTTTTTTTGTTAGAGTTCTTTACGAATCAAAGTTTTCAAAATTAAATGGCGACTCTTTTCAATATTTTTAGTTAATTATAGAAATATTTAGACATTTCAAAAGTGATTTTTTCAAATAAAGGGAAGTAAAAATCATGACATTAACATAGATCATGAGAAGGATTCACTCATTTGAGTAAATAATTGGTCTAATATTAATTTGCACATGATAAGGCAATGTGTTATCGAGTTTTCATTTCTACAAACCAATCTTTTTAATCTATTATTTTAATTTTAGAACTTTCTGCTTATCAATTTTGGTCACACTTAGTTGCTTAGGGTAATCAAGCTATCGTTTTATGGAAGCACTTCTCAACCTCACTAGAATTTGCTTATGAATTGCAGGACTTTAAAAGCTTCAATGAGATGACACAAAAATCATAAAATATTCCCAAATCATTGCCTCTATTGAATCCTTTTTCTTCTTGTCATTGAATATCTCATTCGTACACATGATCTTCTTCTTTTAACTCTTTGCATTTTGATGCTTCTAATTTATTCCTCAATGACATGTCAAATGACTTATAAGCACACGATTTTAAACTAAAAGTGAGTCAAAAGCCATAAGTTGAAATGTGTGACTTTGGGCTTATAATAAAAAAAAACAAAAATCAATCTAAATAGGCTTAATTAGTTCATCAAACAAAGAGATTTACATGTTGCAAAGGAATAACTAGCTAGCAATCTGCCTCATTTTTGTGAATGGCAGAAAATTTTATTGGCATAAATCATTTTTTTATTAAGTTAGTGCACTTTGTGCATGGTCACAAGCCTTTTATCGGGCTCCGCCTCTGGCAACGACCCACACGAATTGTGATGAGATGAATCGTCTCCCTATATTCAAAGGCCTCGATATCAAACTCCTGAAAATGGAAAAAATTGACGTTGGGGGTGTTGACTCTGAGCTCCAAACATTGCAGGACCAAATGGAGCAATGAGGTAGATTGCTAGCTAGCTAGTTATTCATTGTACTGCAATGATAAGAGCATGGCGACTGGTTTTATTGGCACACAAATTGATCGGTTTCGCAAGACTTATCTATACGTGGGGTAGATTGTAGATATTATTTATCCGTCTTAAAATATTTATCATATTTTTATTCTCGAGAGCAAATCTGTATGAATTTTAATCAAGTTTCTCTGTTTACAAATTATCATTATGGTCGCCGTAATCAGATGTAGTGTCGTTTCTACTTTCTATTACTAATCTTTTCATTAGTCTTATGCATGCATCCATTTTTTACAATGAGGGTGGGAAGCCAAACATATAATATTGGAGGTGAGTTGAGCATTTTGAATTTTTCAAATTAAAATTTTCCAATAGAAATAAATTACTATTACGTGAATGAATAAAAAATATTACTTATATCTATCTAGTTTTTTTTTTTTGGAAATTTATAGTATTTTTTTAAAAAAGAAATCAGATTTCATTTCTTGAGAATCAAGCTATTGATCAATACATTTTAAGATTTATTTTTCCTCAAATTGACATGAGAAAAGTTGTAATTTTTTTCAATAATTTTTATTTATTTGAATATCTAGATTTTAATTATAAAATATGAAATTCATTTTAACTTTTTGAAGATTATTGAAATTGACTCAATACAACAATAAATTTTGGAGGGAGGGGTGCATTAATACAAATTAACCTAAAGAAATGAATTGTTTTTTTTAAATGGGCCCCATGGTCTGCGTTTTTGTGAATTAACAATTTTAACTAAATAACCAAATTAATTACAAAGGAAAAAAGAGGAGAAGTTTTACTAATATTTTAACTAATCATACTTAGCAAACACACAAAAAAGAAGATAATTATCAAAACAAAGGCAGTATACTAATATTTTGTTTAATTTTTTAACTAGACCTTAGTGCCTAGCTAGTAATAATAACAGAAATAAAAACATCATCATCATACCAATAAGACACCCTATCATCAACGCATGATGCATGATAACTTTAGTAACGGTGGCCGAAGTTCCATCGTAACAGTATTCAGATTGGACAGTGACATAATGCCTAATAACTTTAGTAACGGTGACTGGATTTCCATCGTAACAGTAGTCGGATTGGGCTATGACAGTCCATCTTAAATCTTTTTAATAAAAATGACAAGATTAATTCCTTTGATATTTCTCATCAATAGAAATATAAATAAATCTCAAAGAAATCAGCTAAGCAGAAAAGCAAAGGAAAATTTTAGTAATGTAAATAAAGAATTTCTCATCAGCAACATCAATGCAAAAAGGAAAGAAACAAGTGGTAACAAAAATGATGAGATTTCTCATCAGCAACATCAATTCAAAAAGGAAATAAAGAAAAATAAAGACGACGACATT
>JAJOOO010009687.1:0-18236 GCA_029582685.1 Solanum piurae | reverse complement strand
AATAAAAAACTCAAATAATAATAATCAAAAGTAAAAAAATAATGTATGTGTGAAAAAGATCAAATACATGATTTTTTTAAAAATTAAAAATTAATAATAATTTTTAAATTAATTTTTTACTTTTGTAACGTTAGGAGAATATGTGAGTCATTATTATAACGATAAGGAAATATATGAGTTACTTTTATAACGAAAGGTATATCAGCTAATTGAGGGATATATTAGGCCATTTTCCCTAATTTCTTTTAGGTCGCCCATAAAATATCAGTGTATAAATAACTTTATGTGCAACTAAAATGGGTAACTTATGTATTTTCATTTTTCCCTATTGTATATTATTATTTTCTTTTGTTTCATTTAATTAGGAAAAAACCATCATTCATTAGTTGAAAAAGTTTTATGATATTCATGTGTCCAATTATCCTCGTGATAGTAATTATCCAACATTTCAAGTACAATTTATTTAGAAGAGATAAGAGAAAGCGGTTTAGAGGGTTATGGTTATGGGTCGCTACATGTGGGCTGATCCGAAATTTATTTATAATGAGAGATAAACTACTTTATTAAACATACATCATTACTATATATACTAATATTGCCTCTATTTTCAAATAATTACATATAGTACCACTTTTAATAATTTATACGATATATTATTGAAGATACAATCTGATACCCACATCCCTTAAAATTAGGATTGATTAATTATCCTTATATTTAAACTCCACAATTAACATTTTAATAACAATCAAATATATTTCTCTCTCATCATCTCCCCCAATCTCCAACCCTAATCTCCCCCCACCCACCTCCCACTTATTAACGAGTGACAACTGCCGCAAACAACCTGATTCAATGCAAATAATGTAATAGTTTTAGAAAATTATAGTTCATGTATTTTATTGTATAGAGGATGCTACAATATAATCGCAAAAGGTGTTGTTTGCAAGTAATTTGTTTGTGCTTTTTTTTTCCTGCCAAATTAGTCACGATTTTTTCCTAACAATTTCACTCTTTAGTTGACTCAAATTTCATCTCTGACGACTTGAGGGACTTCTTCTTCAAAAGTTTGTTAGTCGAAGGGACGAAAAAGCGAAATTTTCAATGGCTCTAAAGGAGGTTTGTCAGATCTAGGAAAAGCGGGTAACATCGACAAATCAAAAAGTGAAGCAAACACCGTTGCGGTGAGATGTCCTGACGAACGTAATCAAGATGGAAGAATTACGCCAAACTTTAATTAACATAACAAATACACCATTAAGTACATATCAAGTGCAACAATGTAAAAAAAAAAAAAAAAAAGTGCAACAATGTTGGATACACATTAGGTGTACATGTCTCTAATTAAGAGTTTATGTATCTGAATTAAAATTATATGTATCTATGAGGGAAAAAAATCAAATGCTAAAAAAAGAAAGAAGAATTTTGATTTTTTTTTTACTTTTGTTCTTGGATTAATGATAAGACAGATACTGCTCTATCGTCGTGATTTGTTCCTAAATTCGTGTGTTTCAGTTACATTTCATATTTAGAACACATAATTATATGTATATGCATATTATGTATCTGAGATACATGTTTTTGAATATAATGTATGAAATTGACACTTGATACATCAAATTAATACTAGATACATATAAAAGATAGGGATAAGGCACATGTACCCCTTAGACTATGACCGACATCCCAGAGACACACTTTAACTAACTAAGGTCCTATTACCCCCTTGAACTTATTTTTATGTAATTTTGTACACCTTTTTTCTTATGTGGCACACTCCGTGACTCCACGCAATATTGAGGCGCGTGTGAGATATTTGAATGTCATGTAAGCTAAACAGGTGCACAAAATTACAAAAAAAAATGGGTTCAGGGGGTAATATATAGGACCTTAGTTTAGTTAAGGTACGTCTCTGAAATTTCGTTCATAGTCTAGGGGGGTACTTGTACATTTTCCCTAAAAGATACATGAAATTAAAATTAGATCATATAATAGATACATGAAATTAATATTAGATCATATACATGAAATTAATACTAGACACATACAACAAATACACAAAATTAATATTAGATACTTCTATGATACATATGAATGTACTTGTATGATACTCATGTATCTAAGTGTTTCGTTTGTTGTATACATCATATATTTATGATAGTACATCAAATTAATGAATTTATTATTTTAAGAGTAATAAAATGAAATTAATCAGATTACATGATCAAGATATACATGTTTTTGTCTTTTATTAATAATATTAATGAATTTATTATTTCAAATAATAATAAAATGAAATTAATTAAACATAGTTACACTCCTTGATTTCCGTCTTATATTAAGAGATTTGATTAATTTAAATTTTTAGAATTAATTGTCCATTCGATAGATACATATATCTCGCGGATTCAAACTCATGTATCCTAAGCATGAAATATGGTAGAGGAAGTAATATTTGAAACTATCGAGAATGTTAGTAATTAGGACCTAAACTAGTGGGATTTATGTAGTTTGCCCATAAGAAAATGTCTGAGTTTCCACATCCTAAAGGCTAAAGTTCCTTTAAAATTGAATGTGAAAAAGGATTTGACATCTCTCTAATTTTATTCTCTCCATGGTTAGGGAGTTATTTTGGTCAATCAAATCTTAGCTATTATTAGGATCCGTTTGATCCTAAAAATATTTGGGAAAATTTTAGAAAAAAATTAGGAAGTGGTGTTTGGTCATATAATTTGGCAAATATTTTTTTTCTCTCAAAAGATTTATATACTCTTTTTTTTTTAATTTGGCAAATATATTTGTCAAGCATCCCAAGTTCCTAAATATTAGAAAAAAATTAGTATTTGGGCCAAGTTCTAATATTTGAGAATTTTAAAAAAATTCAAAAACTACTCCAAACCAGTACTCCCTCTGTCCCTAATTACGTGTCCACTTTTGAATTGACATACTTATTAAGAAAACAGTAATTGACATAGTGAGTTTTCTATTTTACCGCTATTAATTATGAAGTGGATGAATTTAAAACTTAAATTTTTCAAGAAATTCTACCTTTTTCAAAATAATTAATTGAGGGTATAATAGGTAAAATATATTTGTTCTTTCTTGATTTGACAAAATGGACAAGTAATTAGGGACAACTAAAAAATGAAAAGTGGACAAGTAATTAGGGACAGAAGGAATATATTTTACATAAAAAAAATGCCCATTTTTTTTATTAATTCCAACTAATATTTGTCACTACCTCCTCCAGAAAAGTTTGAGTTCTAATTAAGTGATAAGATTGAAAAAAAAAGAACAATTTGTGGTTAATGAGTTATAATTATAATTGAATCAGTGTCAATTTTGATATGCGATTAATGTATTGTTTTGCCGATGTTGTTATTTTATTATTGTTGATTATTATTAATTATATTATAAGGTTATTTTTTAACGGAACATATTTATTATAAAATGATAATATAAATTTATGGGTATTTTTAATATCTTTTTAAAACTTATGGGTATAAATCATATTTTTTAAAATAGTCAAATATTTTTGAGAAAATTTAAGCCTAAGGCATGGTGAAATATAATTTGCCAAGAATATTTAAGAATTTGGAGTCAAACGCTAGCGAAATTTATGCTATGTCATGTATTACCAATCAAAATAGAAACTTGTAAGAAATTAATAGAATGAAAATGAAGAAGGGTCGAATCCGTAAAGAAAATAGTGGGTTTTGTGCGCCTAAAGACTTGTACTCTGTATAAAGAAGAGAAAAGAGAAAAATATTTAATACTTTTTTTAAAAACAAAACTCTCTCGATACTAAAGGAAGGTTAAACACACATAATTAGGGCATTTAGTAAATGAAGAATACTCTGTTTTCAAAATTTGCCTTGGGGCGATTTGTTTAGTAGCATGTTCAATGTTTCTTCCGCTGCATTAAGATACACAATTCATGGTTCTTACTCCTTCATTTTTCTTACACTTTGATTTCTCAATCATACACACACAATGCAAGTAATTTTCGTTTCATTCTTGTTTTACTTCAGACGTAATATCATCTTTATAAAAAAAAAAGAAAAAAGAAGAAGATTGAGAGTAACATTTGTATGTTAAACTGAAAGAAAAAAAAAACATATTTATTTATGTTCAAGCATGAGAACAAGTTTTGAGAATACAATTAATACTACTAACTATAGTACGTAGGTAAGAGTTATTCCTTGAAAGTAAAGAAGCTGATTATTTGAGTGGAGCATTTTATTTGTGGTTGCCATTTTTGTCATAGTAATGGTATACTGCTGCACCTGATAGCACTGCTAATGTTAAGGCTTGTGCGTGCATCCTGTTTAATAACATATATATATATACTAGTATTAGCGTATAATATAGATTGATAAATTACAATGAAGCATTAATAAAAATAACCTGGCATGAATAAGCCTAAGACTTGGCTTGAGTGGAGTTGTGGCTCTTGAATAAGCTAGTGAAGCACCCACAGCTGTAGCCCATACAGTCCCTGTAAAGCACAATTAATTAGATGGATGATTGAAACATACAAATTAAGAAAATGAAATGAAGAGTAATACTCCTACTAACCAATGCTACTGAGTTTGTGCTCAGAAACCCAAGATTGCAAGGACTCCATATATTTTTCTAAAAAAGTACTCCTTCCTTGTAACTGTATATGAAAGATTAATTAATGTAGAGCTTAATTGATAATGGTGATGGATGAATTTGGTTTGAAGGTATTTATAGATTTGAGAAAAAAGAGTATTGGATATTGGCCCCCTGTTTATGATATTCTACTACCCCTGAAAGTAGGATTGAGAGATAATATTTTATATTGTATGATGAAATCAGTGGGTTTCACTTACCCTGTTTCTCACTATATGTATTGTATTGTAATTTGTATCTACCAAAGAAAAGAAAAAAAATGAAGCCGGTGGTTTTATCTCAAACTGATAGATCTGCGCGACTTGGAATTCCTAGAAATAATAGCACCTCAAACTTTGGATAACATCCAGCAACCCTTCTTTTTTTCATCATAAACTTTTAAGCATAACTTCCCAACTCAAAACATAACACTCCCTTTGAAGTCAAAATCATTATTCGACTATGACTTTGTTATTTATAGGTAAAATAAATAATCATTGAATCTAAACAAAATACACAATTGCAACTTTATTATTTTGATTAAAGATTTTTTATGTGACTAAAATAATGGAACTCTAACTTTTTTTTAATTGACTTTGGTCTTAAAAGAAATATTAGAGTTGAAATAAATAGTCTCTGCATCTAAAGAAAAACAATAGAGAAAACGCCACATGTCTCTAAACTATTAGAGTAGATTTAAACTAATCTCTTAATTATATATTTATTGGATTAGGTTTTAACTATCTCAAATTTTGTTAGTTTTGATCTCTTAACTATAAATTGAAAAATAAAATTAAAAAAATTTCCCTTTGATTATGAACAGTTAGCCACTAAAGAAAGTAATATGACATATTCAAGTCATTAGCAACAATAATATACTTCATTTTATCCTCCATTGAAAAAATCTAAATTTATATATATTCTTTCATCATTAATTTTATTTTGAATCGTTGAGGTTAGAGTTTTTTCACAAAGAGTAATTTGAAAAAGAAATAGCAAGGAGAGAGAAAAAACTAAAAATATAGGGTAAAGATTTAATTTCACGGAAACATGAATTCCGTTTATATAAAAAATAGACAGCGACCAAACATGATAGGTTTTTAAGGAAAAATCTTTTTGGCCAGAATGGTATTTTATCTGTGTTGTTTTATTTTTTTGAACATTTTTACCTTTTTAACTTTAATACCTTTTAACTAAAAAATGAAAAAAAAATCAATTTATTATAAAATAAAAAAAATATTATACACTTTTTAAATTTTCTAGCTATTTAGCATGACCCAGTTTTTAACTATTTAAAGGACTAAAACTGGTAAGTGTATATTTTGATAATATTTTTTTTGGTAAACTGTAAATACCATTAAAAAACAAAGGGCCGATACACCTATAGAGCACCTAAAATTCATAGCCACCTTCTAGGAAGGTTCAATATCTTTTAATCCTCCAACTGGACAAGAGAACTAGTTACATGAAAAAATACCGACTTCTGTGAGCTTTCTTGGATTTCCTAAACAATGCTATCCTCTTTGTAAATTCTCCTTTTATCTGTGCAATTACTATCTCACTGTTAACTGTTGTGTCTCTATACAACTTCCAGTTCCTTGCCCTCCAAGTGTGGTAAACTATGGCACTCCAAATTGCTGCAACCGCTTCTTTATAAAATTGCCTCCAATGCTTCCGCTTGATCCTTTCTAGCACTTGTCTCACCTCGCTTGGGTACACTTGCATACAGCCCATGATAAAATTTCAGCTTTTACCTGTCCTAACCAAGCACAATGAGCAAAGAGATGCAGTTGAGTCTCCATTACTTGGTTGCGGCACAAACAACATTTCTCATTATTAACATGAATGTTTAAATGTAGCATCCGCTCCTTGGTATGTATCCTGCCTTGTACTGCTAACCAAATTATCATTCTATGCTTTGGCTGTGCTACAGATGTCCATATAAGATCAGATATCCATAGCCTATTCATTTCACCTAGCATTGCATTGTAACTGGCAGAAATTGAATATTGGCCAGAGTGGGTCAAAGCATACCTCCCTTGAATGTACCAGTTCCTCATATTGTTCTTCAGTGCATTTAGTTTTTTTCCAATACCAGCTGCAATCTTGAGGCGGGGTATGTTCCCAAATGGAAACATCATTCCTCATATATAGCCCATGGACCCATTTTACCCATAGTATATCTTGTTTCTCTGATAACTGAATGCAACATCTCAGTTGTTACATCCTTTTACATTTAGTCGTCCGAACTTTTTTGGACGACAAATTTTCTCCCAAGCCACAAGTGGCACTTTCCTTTTCTCTTCATTACTTCCCCAAATGTAGTTCCTACAAATATTGTCAGCCTCTTTAAGGATACTTTTGGGAAGGATGAACACAGACCCCAGAAGCTGTGTATAGAAAATAATACGGCATAAGATAGAAGTTTGGAATATCCGGTATTAATTCAATTAGTGATCTTCATTATTAACGGTTGGCAATCCACTCTCGTCCACTTCTTGGATGACAATGGAAGCCCAACATATCTGATTGGAAGCTGTCCCAAAGTGAAACCAGTCATTTTTAACAATTTCCATGGGAGTTTCGTCATCGATTCCAGCTACAAAGAGGTTAGATTTTGAATAGTTAAAGAACTAAATATGATAAGTACATAGTTAAGGAATTATTTTAGACCTACTCTAATAATTCATGGACCATTTATAACTGTTTTTTAATGAATATATAAATATGCCTAAAATCAATACTCCAGATATTCTTGCTACTAATAAAAACTACATTGTGGAATAATCTCAGACGTAATGTTTTGGATAATTGAAAATTCCATTGAATTATTGAAGGCATTTTTACTAGCGGAATCCTTTGTATTTTATTTGGTATCCTTATATGTTTTAATCTTATTCGCTTATACGATCCAGTTTTCCATTTTTTTTAAATTATTTTCGATGATCAATACTTGAAAAAAATGATTAGTGGTACCACATTATCAATGGAATCTGCACAATGACAAGTATTAGCTAGAAAATATTAAAAGTCATTTAGTATGAGGTATAAGGTATAATAATCTCATGATAAAATATAAGATTATATTATTTTGCGTTTGGTTGAAGGTATTAAGTAGTTATGAAATTATCTATCCCATCATTTATACATTAGTGATGAAATAAATGATCACATATTCATGATTATAACTTATTTCAAAATTAATAACTTACCTTATACTCCCTCCGTCCACTTTTATTTGTCATGTTGCGCTTTTCGAAAGTCAATTTGACTTATTTTCAAAGTTAAATTGGATTACATTAATTCAATTTTTTAAACAAAAAAATTAGATATTCGAAAACTATACGAAAAGTTCTATACATTGCAATTTTTTACATATCAATATGATGAAAAAATATATCTTAAAATGTTAGTCAAATTTTTTTTAGTTTGACTCTAAAAATGGAAAGCATGACAATTAATAGTGGACGGAGGGAGTACTAGTTAATCTAAGTATAACTTACTCCTAACCACCCTATTGCTAGTTGCAGGGAGCACTTAGCCGACATAACTATTTAGGCCGTCCGATTTCCTCAAATCTGCCACATTTTTCTTATAATCAATAACTAATTAATAGATTATTATTATGTTAAAGTAAATTTGTGACTAATCAAACTTGATTCTTTATTATTAAATTCGGGTTTCTGCACTTTACCCAGACTTCACATGGCAAAGGTTCATTAGTCTAGGGATGCCATGTTTTTATATTTGCTTTCTACTTCTTTTTTGTTCTTCTTTTACAGCAATAATATTCGATTATATTGGAAGTTTAAACCTTAGATGTTCTTACACAAGATATTGTTATTGCTATTATGAGTATTTTGATTTTTGAAATGGTATCAATAACAAAGAAGTTGTGATGTGCAAAACTAAATATATAAAATATATAAAGAAAGTAAATGAGAAAAATTCATATGATCGATTCGTATCTTAGCTATATTTCACGGTATATTTTGTGCTCTTTTTTCATAGCCGGCCGAGAAAACAACTAAAGCAAAGGCTTTACATTCCACATTATTTGGGCCTCATTATTTTGATTTTTCATCGAGGATTCAATATCTATTTTCTAGGCTTCAACAATGATTAAATAGAAAAACCTCTCTCTAAAAAGATTTCATTTTGAAAAATTTACAGAAATTCCATTAGTTAAGGAGTTTATTATTTAGATACATTCTAATTTGCAATACTATGAATTTTATTAAATTTTGGTATGTCCAAGTACATGTATCTCGGGATACATGAGGTAAAAATTAGGTGTAATTTGTTCTAGATACATTGTACCCAAGTTAATTTGCATGCATTTGGGATACATAGACAAATCTCGCTCTCCACTCTCCTATCAATCTAGTAGCCCAGATGCATGTAAATCACACCAGATACATACAAATACATGTATCTGGGATACATGACTATCTTGCTCACCTTCCTCCCCATCTTGCTCGCCTCTCCCCCTGTTTTAGTGTATTTGGTAGCAAATATACATAGATATAGGTGTATCTTCCTAAGTATATTGTAGGAAAATCGTAATTAGGAAACTCTTATATATGATATGGATGTATATCATATAGTTTTCCCTTTTTTTTTCTATGTCGAAGCTCAAGCCCTATTTTTTTGGTTAAGCAAAGATGAGACCAAAACCTATAATAGATTTATAGGTTAATATTTGACATAAAACATATATTGAATATTTAAAGTAGAAAAGTAATTATTTTTTTATAAAAGAAGAAACTATATTGTGTATTCTTTATTTATTTTTTCTTAGGTTTCAAGCATCACAACAATTATGTTGAAAGCTAGACAGATGACCGGGGAGTCTAGGGTATGATTTAAGTGTTGAGACTGGTTATGATTGTACAATGTTTTTAGAACTTATATGATAATGGAAATGTGAGTTAAGATGGATGAGTTGGTCGAAGGTGCCTGTTTTTATAAACTGTTCCAAAAGGGCCAGGAAGTTGGCATGAGAAATTGAGAAGGACTAGTAAGTTGGTTGATAGGCTAGTGATAGCCTGATATTCGTGAATATTAATGTGGTAGAAAGGTTAGGTTATGATTGACTTTAATATGATGGTCTTGTATTCGTGGATATTAATGTAATAGAAGGGTTATGCTATGATTCAACATTATGGTGACATAACATGTAGGCTTGGAAAACCTTAGAGGAACATAAAAGGTAGCCTTGGGAAGCCTTAGAATGGCAAGAGGGTCGAATATTAAAATATTAAAGTTAGCAGCGGAATGAGGTAGGAGGTTGGGTTCAAAGTGTACTAGTTTATGGGGATTATACTTGGGATGGTGAAAACATATGGATAGAGATTTAAGGATGGTGTAACTTTCATATTGCATGTTCTCATGTGAATGCCTACTTTATACTCCCTCCGTCCACTATTAATTGTCATGCTTTCCATTTTTAGAGTCAAACTACAAAAATTTTGACTAACATTTTAAGATATATTTTTTCATCATATTGATATGTAAAAAATTGCAATGTATAGAACTTTTCGTATAGTTTTCGAATATCTAATTTTTTTGTTTAAAAAATTGAATTAATGTAATCCAATTTAACTTTGAAAATAAGTCAAATTGACTTTCGAAAAGTGCAACATGACAAATAAAAGTGGACGGAGGGAGTATTATGTAGTAGGTTCTGCCCGACCGATGATGCCTACCAGTACGTGTTGTTTGTATTGATACTACTCTTGCTATGCCACTTAACATAGTCTAATTGCAGAAATTCAGTGATATTTCATAGGTGAAGACGATGGTGATCTCCGACAGCTTTTACCCCTCTTTCATCATGGTGAAAGTTGTGTCTTATTTCTTTTGTACATCGCACTCTTAGAAGCTTTTGTACTTGTTTAGACTAGTTCCTTAGAGGTGTTAGTATGTTTTCTTGTAAAATAATTTTGGAGGGTTAAATCAATTTATGGTGATTTCATAAACATTTAGGATGCTAGCTTATGATTTATTTATTTTTCCGCATATTATAATCAGTTTGGGGGTTGAGGGTTCTCCTATCTAAGTGTTAGAGTAGGTGTCTGCACGGCCCGATGGGTTGGACCGTGACAAAAGCGTTGAGTGAGAAGTAATAAAATCAACTAAAAATAAAAAAATAAAATGGACGGGGAGTATTAGTAAGTGTTTTAAAAGGTAGGGAAGTGAGGTGGAGCGTTTTACTTAGTACAGGGAAAGGCGTATGCCCCGAGACATGGGGAGTAAGTCCCATGAATCTTTAAATTTTTAATTTACAATATAGTAAAATAATACAATAACACAAAATTATAAAAATACATCAATACTTTAAACTAATTAAAAACATGATTAAGGAAACTCATAGAAAATAATACTTCTAACATGATTTTATAATTACAAATAATGTAATGATATAAAAATTATTATGTAATAAATTAATCATTATTTTCAAAAAGATATTACTATCATACTATGCAGTTTACCCCTATGAAAGAAAATAATCTATAAAACTTATTAGTATTATAATTAAAACATTACTCCATTATGAATAATGTAATGATATAAAAATTATTATAAGATGCAAATCAACTCTAATATTTTAACTTTCTAATAATAAATTAATCATTATTTTCAAAAAAATATTACTATCATACTATGCAGTTTACCCCTCTGAAAGAAAATAATTAGTAAAACTTATTAGTATTATAATTAAAACATCACTCCATTATGAATAAAAATAAAATTACTTTCAAATAACTAAACAATAAAATATGATAATTTTGAGACATATGACAAAAACATCAAGACCAATAATAAGTGAAGAAGTAAAATTTCGCTATGTATTTTTAAAAGAAATGTTACGTTATATATTATCATCGTCACAGTGTTACCAAATAGTAAATATGCGATACTACAACTTGTTATTTGAGTTACTCTCGATCTTTTTATTTCTATAGATGATTTTTTTTAATTAAATATCATTTATTTATTAAAGAATTATGATGGTCAATAATGTTAACTAAAGAATTCAACACATAATTTGTGTAAGATTTGTTAGGCGAGCCCCGAACATTGGACATTAAACGTATTTAGGGTATACAGTCAGACGCTTAAAACGTAAGTCTCACAGAACTAAATCCCACACATGAGTCTCAAAGCGTTTTGCTGGAGCTTACCGAGGGTGCCAACATTGCCTCTTAAAACATTGATTAGCGTTTATTTATTTAGTATTATTAATTCCTCAATTATTAATGCGCTTTTTGAACCAACCGACCTCTCATGGATTAAAAGGTTGAACAAGTATGAACAGACTCGAGGATTCCAAAATCAACGAGTCCAAAAGACCTCTCTAGCAAATTCTAACAGATAACTTGTCCTGAACCCCATAAATCCACTGATATTTTTTTCAAAAATCTTCCCGCCAGCCAACTGATTGTTAGCTTCTTCAACAATCAACTGAAGATTGATCCATGGCTACTCAAAGTAATAACCCAAACAACTCTAAATCCATGGCTGATCAAAGGAATAACCCAAACACCTCTAAATCCATGGCTGATCAAAGTAATAACTCAAACTCAAACCCAAACCCAAACCCAAACAACTCTAAATCTATAAACAAGAAGAGGCAACCATTTGCCGACATATCCAATTTCAATCTTATACCCACTTCCACTCTCCGTAAACTTTGCTCCTTCTCCTCTCCTTCTACTTCGAAATCCCAAAATGTTATTCCAAAACCCCCAATTTCTGATTCCAATTCTTCAAAACCCAATTACAAGGAGGCAAACTCTGAAACAAGCGTCGCTTCTTCCGATTTCAATTCTGTTCAAAACCCTAATCCCCTTCTACCTGGGAAGTCGTCCACCATCCCTTGTATGATTTTCTTCCCTTCTTTAATATAATCTGTATGTATATAGTAGTTGCTTATTCCACTTTATTTACATTTTGCTTTCTGGGTTCTCTCATTTAGGTTTATTTTACTTACGGAGTAAGCATATTGCTTGCTTACAAACAGCTTCTGAACATTGTTCCTTGTTATCTGATCTTCTTGACTCATCGTTTTGGTGGGTTTATGTTGTATTTGTTGGGTTCCTTCCCAACATTATTAGGATTATAATGTGTAGTGTTAAATTATTATCTGAAATGATGAAATTTATTATGGAAAAGAAATTGATTTTTTTGTAGGCTTTTAGCTTCTTTTCCTTTTTAGAGTTACCACAGCTCAATGATAATACCATAATGGATAACTAATTCCGCCATTTGGGATATCTACAGTGAGGATTCTGAAAGCCAAATGTTATGAACCAAATTAGTAACTTTAATTGCAATAGTTGTCTTGAATCCAACCAAACTTGTGAAACACGAATTTCAGCAATCTTTTCTTACTATTGTGAACCTTTTCAAGTCTTTAGTTTAAAGTAATCCTTACTATCGATACAGTAGTCATAATAACTTATAACTGTGTGCATGTGAAGATTCATATAGTCTGTCCGAAGTCTGGTTAAAGGAGGAGGTTGTGTTAAATTAAATGCAAGTGTGATAATGGTCATAGTGTGATGTATAAAGGAATATGATATGAAGATGCCGACCCCTAGAAAATTGAGTTCTATGTTGGGAAGCAAATTGCAAACGCGTTCCTGCCATTTGAACAGAAGCAATCTATGTAATAATTAACATTAATTTGTTTGGTTCCTCATATTTGTGTAAGCTTGGCTTCTTATTTGGTGTTGTGAAAATTATCTTTTCTGTGTAAGCTTGGCTTCTTATTTGGTGTTGTGAAAATTATCTCACTCCAGTATTGAAATGCTAAATTCCGGGAATTGTGCTACTATGCTGTTGTTTTGCTGACCTTTCAATGCCTATTTGTTGGCATGCCTACGGAAAACCTGTCTAATTTGTCTCTTGTTTGTTACTCAAGCTGGCAGGGGTAATGAAGCTGTACTGTATAATCGAAGGCACACTACAAAGAAGTCCAATTTAGAAGCTACTGCTCTGCCCTTCACTTCCAGTCATGAAAACAAAAAAGACAAAAGGAAGGAGATTGATGTGCCTTGCCTTTCCCTGCCTCCTACAGTTATGAAGGATAAAGGGAAAGCAATTGCTGAGCCTTTCAGTAGCTCATCTCCTGAGACTAGGCAAGATAAGGGGAAAAGAGCAGTTGTTCTGTCTACCCCAGTTTCAGGAGATAAAGCTGTAGTTAACAATCGAAAGCAGACTGCAAAGAGGTCTAATTTAGAAGCTACTGCTCTGCCATTCACTTCCAGTCATGAAAACAAAAAGGACAAAAGGAAGGATATTGATGAGCCGTTCCTTTCCCTGCCTCCTCCTACAGTTATGAAGGATAAAGGGAAAGCAATTGCTGAGCCTTTCAGTTGCTTATCTCCTGAGACTAGGCAAGATAAGGGTAAAAGAGCAGTTGTTCTGTCCACCCCAGTTTCAGGAAATAAGAAGACGAAAGGTATTCATGAGCCTTTCATGTCTTCATCTCCTCAGAAGGCAAAATCCAAAGCTCAGGCAATTTCTCATGAGCACTTCCCTTCAGATGAAAAAGCGGCTGAAGAAACAGTTGGTGTATCGTCTGAAAGTTGCTCATCTTTAAAGAGAACAAGGGGAAAAGAGATAGTAGATGCTTCAGTTTTTAGTTGCCCCACCTTGCCAAAGAAGAGAACTAATAGGTGTCTCTCTCTCTTTCATTGCTTTTCTATTCATGTCTTCTTCTACATCCATGCAATCTTGAGGGAGTGTTTTTTCCCTTTTTCTATAATATCAGTATTTTTCCCTTTTTCTGAGGCTAGTCACATGAGATATGGAGCTTGTTGTGATGGTGTAGTTTGCTGATACCCTGTACCAAATATAGTTAGTTGAGTGAACTTTTCATGCTCCTAACCATGTAGCAGGCAAGCTTGGTCAATTAGTTGTACCTCTAGTTTTCACCCTGAAATTTTTTCACTGGAATGTCTCATTGACTGTCTATCCTTTTTCCAGCTTGGGCCTGGCTGAAAATATCTGTGTTGGCAATGCATTCTACCTAGTATTTATCATTAACTACCTGAAGTAGCATAATCTTTAATAAATTGGGCATTTCAAAGGCTCCACAGGTGCTTGATATGTAAGATTGCTCTGTAGCATGCACATTGGCAACAACCTCCTCTTGCCTTCTTTCTTTCCTGCAGAATATCTTTAGTTGTGGCAGTTTATGTTTAGCGTGGAAAAAGACATTATAAATGTGAATATGACAGCCTAAATAGTCAATGCTGATGCTTTCTTGATTCTTGTTTCTTCCATGTAGGACTGAATTCAGTGGAGTTGGTGATATTAAACCGTCTGGATCATGGACGGATCCTACTGGAAAGCGAAAGAAGGTTTGTCAACAATCATCTCTTTTTCTACTGATCTCTAATGACAAGTATCTTTCACTGGCCTCCTTAGACATCCTTCTCATTGTTGTTAAGAAGGACATTCACTGATGGTATTGACCTTGGTTATGTTATGTTTGTAGGTTCAGTTTTAGTGCTACCGGAGATAATATGCTAAATTTTGTTTCATTCATATCTTTGCACATTTAGCTCGTGAAAGATATTTGTAGGTTACATGTGAGAGATTTGTTATGGGTTCAGTTGACATTCTGAAACATTTCTTTCTAAGAGATCCCAGTAGCAAGCCTATGCTTACATGGCTGAGCCCCTGTCCTGATTTTCCTTCACCAACCATGCAAACCTAATATTAGGGGAATGTGTACTAAAATATGACTCAGCGAGATACCTAAAACTGTGTGGTTGATGTTTTAATCTAGTACTAGTAATTTTTTCTAATATTGCTAATGTCTGCTTGTAGAATGAATGCTGTGTAATCATTCTTTTATCATAATCTACCATTTTGGTGGCTAATAACTAAAATGACGCAGCGGAGGTGCACACAGCAGAAACGTGCCGTTGAAGAGTCCTTGCCACAAGATTTTGTCAACTACTGGCGAGAGCATTTTAAAGAGATTGATGAGTTTGAATTGCCAGAAGAGGAAGCATCATATAGTGATTTGGAATAGAAAGGAGAGGAACAGTGCTTGGCAGGAAGCAAATCTAGTATGACCAACTGACCCCCCTGTGTATAGTAATGTCCATATACTTCATAAACGTGTTGATGTAGCTGACTAGCATAGTTATCAATGATAACTTTTTATAGTTGTTGTAGCTGTTATGTGCATTTGTTGTCTGAAGAAGGGTAAAAGGCTCTTTTCCGCTGAATAATTATCACTTTGACGACACACAAACTCACATTTAGAAAGCCATGGAAATGGTCCATTTGGTTGATCAAACTAGATGTTGTAGGAGGTCATAGATTTATGCTCCTTTTTTGTCATGAGAATCATATACCGTTTTATTGCTCGAGCAAGGGAATTCATTTGTCAAAAGGAAAATTGGAAAAGAAAAATCATTAATATACATTCAACAGTTACACATACAATTTGTTTTTGACCAAAAACATCCTTCAATTACACTCAATTTAAACTACATCTTTGAACTTTTCGACAGCAACATACTAATTGAGGCATTCCTTGATTCTCAATCTCTTTTTGGTTATTCTTCTTCTGGGTCTAGTGGTAGACACAGTAGCTGGTTGTGACCATTGTAGGAACTCGTGATTTGGGATTATTGATGTCCATGAATTATGATCTCATATAGCTGCTGGAAAATTCAATCATGGAGCCTCCGTTGAAGAAATTGAACTGGAGTTTCCAACTTGAATACGATTCATAATCTTCTACAACTTATTACATTTTGATTCATATGAAATTAATAAAAGTCATTATTGTTCTCATCTTCTAGTTCATCACCTTGCAAATTATAATCAGTGTATAGTAAAAAACCCACTTTGGGGATACTAGGATCGACAACTCATGTAGACTGCAACAGGAGCCGTTAGTTTTTTGCCGGAGCTTAACAGCAGGATGAAAACTGCCAATATTTTTTTACTTCAAGGATGCTTTTTGTTAACGAGCATAGTTCGATGTAGTTTAAGTTGCGACTGTAATTGAAGGATGTTTTTGGCTAAAAACTCTTGGTGTTGCTATCTTTGTAACGTGGATGACAATTTATATGCATGTGTTAATGTGGATCAATAAATATTGGAGTTAGGAGTGGACGTTCGGTTCTTCGATTCAGTTTTTAGTTTTCGATTTTGAGAAAGTGTGATCCGAATACCGAACTAAACTAAATTAGTTTGATGTTTTTAAAATGGCGTTTTTATGCAAATAAGAAATAAATGAGCGCCAAATTATCAAAGTATAAGACCAAACTATTTATTTTTCCAAAAAAGAAAAAACATTTTCAAGTCTAATTACTAATATTTGAGCTATATATAGTGGTCACAAAGGCTATGATCAGAGTGGAAATGAAGAAGTGTATGGTATTTTTTATTTTATTTTTGGCTATTTCATGACTACTATTTTTAGCTTAACGATTTATTCATTTTTTATGCTTTCAGTTCATATCTAATCACTTCTTTACATATCCAATTTGACTGAGCATTTAAGCTGGAGGACATTGATTAAGCGAATTAAAATATGTTTGAAACTCAAATTTTAAAAGCTATATATTTTTGTGACTTATCCAAGTCTGGTTCAACTAATTTTTATTATATTTTTATATACATCACATATATTTTACGTTGCTTTATCCCACTTTTATTTGGGAGAAAGGACAAAATCAACCATTTTTGGTCCCATGATGTCTTCACCGTTAGATAATTGAATGTTTAAATATGAAATTATAGAAAATCTCAAGTAGCTTAGGATTTGTTATTTGGTGGTCAAACAACCTTTCAAAATAGTGTCAATGTTCAAATACTATTGATAGAATATGTGTGTCCACTATCAGTCAATGGACCAGGTCCCTTGACACAATAAGAACAGTAATGAAGAGTAAATGAATAAGAGAAAACAACACAAGCAGTTTACGTGGAAACCTCCTTGCTCAAGGGAGTAAAACCACGCTGTCACACATGATTTTCAACTGTTTTCACTAATCTTCTCAAGCAAAAGTGAAACACAGATTACACCACAAATGAAATTAACCTCTTAATCTAAAAACTAAGTAATACGCCTATTACTTACTGAGCCTAAGCAGATACCACACTGTCCACTAAGCTATCAACTCCTAGATAACTTAGACTTCAACTAAGCAGAAACAACACTGCCCACTAAATTAGCTAGCTCCTAGATGACTTAGAATTTGACTGATCAGATACAACACTGCTCACTAAATCAGTTAACTCTTACTGATTTAGACCTTTTACAACCAGAACAAACGATCTGATTCCTTTATAGATTAGGAACATATTAATAATATAAGCACTGGAGTATAACTCCTAAGACAACTATGACACTTGCAGCTCTATTAGGACCCTGTTGCACCTTTTGGAGAATACTTCACGAGATGGGTCTTTGCTTGTGTTCTTGAGAATTTTCAAGATGCAAAAACTAAGGTTGTGTCTATTGAAAATGACCTTTATGAATAATAGACACAACCTTCAAGGCCATGCTATTGACCGAGGTTTCTGCCACAGTTGGAGACTGTGCACCAACCAATTGTACT